>CAJDSM010143614.1:0-14584 GCA_903981925.1 Ostrea lurida | reverse complement strand
GGAGAAGATTGGGACGAGGAGAGTCGAAAGACCCTAGCGTTTCTCTCTAAGTACAGGACTGTCTCCATAGAGGGAGGGAAGGAATGGGGCGAAGAGCCTAGGTTAGAGAGAGGGGAGGAGTTTCGGATAGAGGGAGGGGAAGATTGGGATGCAGAACTTAGGATAGATGGAGGGGATGAGCTAAGGATAGAGGGAGGGGAGGATTGGGATGAAGAACTTAGGTTAGAGGGAGGGGAGGATTGGGATGAAGAACTTAGGTTAGAGGGAGGGGAGGATTGGGATGAAGAACTTAGGTTAGAGGGAGGGAATAATTAAAAAGAACTTAGGTAGAGGGAGGGTAGGAGCTTAAGATAGAGGGAGAATAGTATTGGGACGAAGAGCTTAGGATAGAGGGAGGGAAGGATTAGGACGATTGATTATTTATTGTTTTACGTCCCACCGAGAATATTTCACTCATACGGATACGTCACCAATGCCGGTGAAGGGCTGCAAAATTTAGGCCTATTCTCGGCACTTGGGGCGATTGATCAGGGAGGGATCTTTTTCGTGCCACACCTGCTGTGACACGGGACCTCGGTTTTTCCGGTCTCATCCGAATGACCGCCCCATTCAGTTGCCTCTTACGACACGCAAGGGGATGCTGATGACCTATTCTAACCCGGGCCCCCACGGGTAGATTAGGACCTGGACCTTATACCCGCTATTACCTCCGCCGGATGTCTCCCCTGGACCTATACCGGTGTTACCTCTGCCGGATGTCCCCCCCGGACATATACTCGCTGTTACCTCTGCCGGATATCTCCCCATGACCTATACCCGCTGTTACCTTCGCCGGATGTCTCCCCTGGACCTATACCCGCTGTTACCTCTGCCGGATGTCTCCCCTGGACCTATACCCGCTGTTACCTCTGCCGGATGTCTCCCCTGGACCTATACCAGCTGTTACCTCTGCCGGATGTCCCCCCCCCCGGACATATACTCGCTGTTACCTCCGCCGGATGCCTCCCCATGACCTGTACCCGGTGTTACCTCCCCTGGACCTATACCCGCTGTTACCTCCGCCAAGGAAGTTATAAAATCGAAGGCGTTTATTTGTTTGTGGACTTATTTGTCTGTTAACATTTTCATGCATTTTTAGCTAATAATAAGGTCGCTTTGAAAAGTTGTACACAGATGCATATTTGTCTAAGGAGGTCCCCATTAAATTTTGATGGCGATCCAGATTCTGGATGCAATATACTTTAATAATGGCGGAAGTCATTATCTTTTAGTGCTCTTATATAAAATAAAATATTCGTTGAATTTACAATTCTTTTTCATTGTTTGGTTTAGTTTTTCTATCGTACTATATACGGCCATATGTACGTGTAATACTAGTACCCTTTAATTTCAATGGCATACTTACAAACACAGCTGATTTTATTACGTCATATACGGCTGATTTTATTACGTCGTACAACTTGAATTTTTCTGCCAGAACTAACGTGATTTTAATGAGCAGTGAAAACGTGAAAGATTTCAAATATTTAATATCATATTTAAAGTATTCAATATATAACGGCCATTTTTCTTATGTAGTAAATGGGTGGTGGGAAACGTACGGTTTAAGGATTCAGTCTGTGTTTTGATATCATTAAAAACTTTTAAATTCGTACAGCGTACCGTTGTTAAAATTCGCTATTTTAAAAATTAAATTGAGGAAAATTTAACAACACCTCTCCATTAAGGAAACAGATTTTGAACCTGACCTACATTGAATTTTCGCTTATACAATAGACGATACACACGTGATTTCAAGTGCATTGTCGCTTCATAGTCATTCAACATCTCGTGATTTTTAAAAAAAAGTGTTCTTCGATTACATGGTTATTTACAACACCTAATTCTACTTTTGAATGAATTGTATTTAGATAAATGTCAACATATAGTGTAAGTTATTCAAAGCAAGAATTCGGCTATCCAAGAGTTTTTCGGTCATCCGCTCCAATTTGCAGCAGGGAAAGGGGTGCACCGAAAACCCTTGGCTAGCCGAATTGACATACAAAAGGTTTTTTTTTCTAACAAGTGTAGTTTTACATTCATTTAGCAATGTGATGCACTAGTGATTTTGGACTTTATATACTCATAATAAATTATTTATAAACATTACATATATTTATATCAATAAATGTATACATCATGTACATGCTGGCGTACCATGCCAGGCATGGTGTTAACATAAATCAAAATTCGCATTCATTTCTATTCTTGAAGATAAGGATATTTTTGTTGCTAAATTGTATGAAATTTGTTATAAACTGAATTAAAATATAATTATACTATAGGATTAACATTCTTTTTGAAGAATTTATAGATAGTGTAAACTCTGACATTTTTACTTCACAAACTGAATAAAAGTGCGAAGCAATTTTGTGTCAAAGTTTGTGAGTAAATGTCAGCAGTATTAACATCGATAAATTTTCAAAAAGAAGTGTTTAATTCTTATAATTCCAATTATTCCTGTATGAACATTTTCAATTTGAATAGTTTTCGTGCGTACGCGTTGTTTTCGTTTCATGAGCGTATTGTGACGTACGTTTTAGGATTTATTGATGTGAATTACGTTCGATTAATTTCATCATCAAAACATCGTATAAGACATTGGAATTATATAAGAATTGAATCTTATATTTTTTCGGGTGATGCAGGTATCACCGATTTAGAAGGTAGAATCATCAATTGCGCGAAGCGCATTGATGAAAAGTTTCCGTCTAAAATTTCGGTGATAAATGCATATCACCCGAAAAAATTAGATTTATTTATATATCATTTATTTTAGATTACAAAACCAAACAATGTCCATTAGACTTTACTTGTTGTCAGGTAATCGGTGATCGAAAATCACCTCATTTTTTCCAATGGAATCGGCGATAGGTGATCACGCTGGTAAAATTAAAATGATGATCGCATTAAAATTAGTGTGGAATTGACGTTTAAAGTGTTTTATTGATTTGATCTATGTAAACAGGGATAGCATGCTTCGTAACTTTCTGTTTAGACCGCCCACTCCTTTATAATTATTCATGAGGAGATGAACGAGTACAAAAACTTTGACGAAAACTGCACAGTATGAAGGTTTAGAAATCAAGTCGGATTTTTCAACATTCCACATGAAATAAACAAAGGAGAATGATCAAACGTTATCAGAAAATCATGTTCCTTTGTGGGCGTTTATGTACTAAATTCTAATATTAGTGTAGTAAGTTTTTGAAGTTTGTTCGTCACAATGTAAAAAGGGAGGCCCACACATATAGGAGACTTGATGTAACTTTTAGGTCCAGCTAATTGTTACATTAAATTCCAATTATTCGACCAATTATAAAGTTATTTCAGATTTAAATTTCTGGTTGAAAATTTTGGGTAACGGAGCACGTGGATTTTGGTATATACAAAACAATAATGACACGATGTAAGAGTCATATTTTGAAATTGACTAAAATGAAAGGAACTAAAGTTAGATGCTTTAAATCAGAGAATTTGTCTACACTGTATGTTACGTTCATTTCAGCGATTAAATTTTCGACGCAATACATTGTTCATTAGAAACGAAATCGCTTTATAGAGGTGCGGTAGTCCTCTGTTAAAAAATGCAAAGAAAGTTGACGTAGATGACTTTAACGGAGTAGCGGATAGCATGTTTTGCTTGCTTTAAGTCAAAGAAAATCGATACAAACAAAAGAATAAATTGTTAAAAGATAAGCCTGCATTAATTATTTTAAATGACAGGGGGCTTTTGAGAATTGAGTTATTAATATTGTTTTTAACACACGTAAACAGAGGGAATATTTATTCACTCAATATCGTAGCTTCAACAATGCCAGTGAAGGGCTGCAAAATTAGGCCTATGGGAGGGGGGGGGGTGTTGAGAGTAAAACTCTGTATAGAATATTTTTGGGACCTAGGTAGATGAGCGATTTATCAGTAATTAATCATTCGTCGAAAAGAGGGGCATTCATAGTCAATGGTTTTCCTATTGAAATTAAGCCGAGCAACAAGGTAAAAAAATTCAACGAACTTTAACTTATACTATATTCGAACAGTTTTAGTTAAGCAACTTGATGGCAAGTACTATAAAGGATGTATTTTTAATGAGTAAGGTAAGAAGGAACTCATGACATTTGAAGCGAGATGTATAGAAGTTTTATTTTGAGAAACATTGTAAAATACATTATGTGACGATTATGGATATAACGTTCATGTATGGCTAAAGTACCGTGAAGACAAACAATGCTGGTTTTAAATTTTATAACATAGTTTATCTTTAATCAAAAGCTCGATGAAAATTTCATACATTACATAGAAAATGTGTGTAACATAAGAATGTGTTTGACTTGAAATTTCTTACAAATCTTGAAAAAAGAGAAGCATTTTACTACCGTATTTTAATTAATGTCCTTGTACATTTGCGATATTTTACCCAGGGTGATTTTATTTGCCCTTTTATTCTAAATATTTCATATAATAGAAGAATTTTGTTAACAAGTGTTCTCTAAATCAAAACTTGAAAGAATTTTGCATGAGCAAGTGGTATTCATAATCGTGGTTATGGCGTAGTTGTTGCGGATGAATTTCTTATCTTCTTTCTTAAGACAATGTAATGAGATATTTAAAAAATTTTAAGGATGTTGTACGGCTAGATTGTTTAGTGGGTTTGATAATGATTTATCCAACGGTTCTGTGTTTCTCGCGAGTTTTGGAGGAGTGGAATAGAATACACACTAACGAGTTGAGATCAATCATGATAAAGACCACGAACCCATGGGAGTTTAATCATCAGACTAACCCTACGAATATATTCTTCTGTTAACCTGGAGCCCGAATTTACGTAGGCAACGTTAATTTAAATGAACTTTAATAAGTTCGTTGGAGAATCCTTTTTAAAAAAATAAGAACTTCCAACCGCGAAAAAAAAAATACATTCCAAGGATTACAATCGAGAAATTGAGATGAAAAGTATTACAGTGATGAAGTTATAGATGACGCGATGTTTTGTTTGTTCTTCCCGACGGAACGTATTATGGCGTTGTCCTCGATAATAGTTTGCCCCAGCGCCATAATCCTGAGCTCTATTTGTTTAGATTTGAACAAATATTTCACAGAATTAAAGGAAATGTCATGAACGCTATAGATGTCAAGGATTTAACTTTTATAGGTCAAAGGGTAAAATACACACAATAGTTTTAAACATTGGCAATAAATGTAGTTTTTCTTCCGTTCCGGTATGGAGGGTAATTTTGATGCATTTCGTACCAGCGTAATGGGGTGGCAGGAACAGTGTATCATAAAGGTGAAGCTATATATATCTAAATATTAATATATAAGTAGGGGTATATATAAATATTCATAGATATAGTAATATATATAAGATATAATAATTAATGCAGAAAAACATAGGCTGGTGACTAAGGCCTGATGGTAAGTGGTCTCATCTGGCGCTTCTTGAAGAGACCTAGAGGATGGAGCATTCCTGCTTCTAGATGGAAGAGCGGTTCAAGAATGCGTATGGTGTCCGGGAAAGAAAGGATTCTCCTGTGTAAGTCAGATGTCTTGCGCATATGGACGAGGATAGCTGTTGTTTGTTGCACTATTCTTAAAGAAGATGGTAGGGTAATAACAGGACAATTGTTCTATGGTATGAAGATGAGAATGATTACCCCAATCTGTACAAGCATGAATGGCTTTAGTTTGGGCACCGGTGCGCTCTTGTAGTTCGAATTGGCCTCTTACAAGCTAATAATTCGAGCAATAGTTTGACACGAACAACGTTTGCTTGATTTGTCCTGTGAGTTCAGAGTTTGACCAATGGGCAAAAGAACCTCTTTACGTTTAGTACCAATCATCTGATCATTAGGGCGGATTGTTAGTCATAGTGTAAGGATCATAAGTTCTGCGCAACTGGCAAAATTCAAAACTAATAACAATGGTACAAAATTTGTCAATCGGTACATTTTGGAATCTTGTGTAAATAAAAACCGAAGGAGAAAATTATGGTAAAAGATGTTTCCTGGGGACGGAGGAATGGCAAGAAGTGTTGTTTGCCTTATGGAAACGCATCTGGTCTATATGGTTATTCACTTTTCAGTGTTTGAGTTGGATATAGAAACACAAGGTACTTCGCTGATTCTAAAAGCCACTTCAAGGGTGTGTCCATTGGAATGTTGTAAGATGGTATAAGTTTTAAATGATTTCACTTACTTGGACGTGATGTTTCAAGAACCTGGCACTTCTGGGGTGGAATTCCAATCATCACAAGCTTTCTCCCAGATCTGCAGGTGGTCAGTATCACTACGTGGAGATGTGTTGATGGCATCCGTCTCATCCGATTTTCGATAAGAGGTAGTACACAGTCATGGCTGCAACGATGGGACCTCTGAGACCTTGATACTAGCCACAGGTTGGATCGTTAATAAGATAGGAGAGAAAGCAGCAGAGTTTCTAGAAGACAACTCCCTTATGAGCACAGCTAGGAGTGGTCAGGAAAACTGTGTTGGTTGACTTACTCCTTCAGATAAGAACTTGCTGGGTTCGGCATCAGAAAAGTCCTTATCCATGAATGCAGGCTTGTTCGGATACCATAGTATTTTGATCTTACAAGAAGGCGCTTTTGTGAGGAAATATCCAGGCTTTGAAAATCGGAGTATCAGTCAGTTTGGCTGTCTGTCATACTCATACTCTTGGCAGGTCGTGAACAGTCAGGATCATGTTGCTCTCACACGATCGTTGCTTTCTGGAGCCTAGCTGTGCATCGTGGAGTCCTGGTTTGGCCTAGATGGTCGCAATATGCTGCTAATACGATGTGTTTTTATAGCATTTTGCATGTGACTGAGGTGTAAGGGCTGATACGGGCGGATAGTTCTTCTACTTTGCTCTTATCCTCTTTCTTGTAGAATTGGACCAGTATGGGAGGTCCTATCCACTCTAACTGGGTAGTTGTTCCTTGATTTTGGAAGGATCTTTGGTAAAAGAGTTGAAAGCATGGCCGCGAATTTCAATAGCCATCTCCTTAAGGAATGCGACATGAATTTGGTCAGGTACCTGTTGCATTTGGTGGATGTAGTAGGCTGTCGGAATCTTGTAAGAACAACCGTCTACACTCACATAACATTAATTTGGCAGGGATGTATCTGTAGAGGCTTGGACCTTTGTTGGGGATCGTGTATTCTGTATCGGCCACGTGTTTGAAAACCGATTTGAAAACTGGGGCGTATGAGAGGATGTCGGATTTCTTGCGCTGTTGTGTAAGTTGTCCTGTGTTGTTAAGTGGGGCAACTCCCATTGTCGGTGATAAAGCGGTTTTAAATAAATCACAGAACTTCTATTTGGGTGTTCGATGAATCTGAGACTGCAATGTTACGGTGATTAGATAAATGTATAGGCTGTAATGACAAGGCTCGCGATCTGGCAAACATTTCAGTTGTTGCGTATCAAGCGCTTATTGTATCTATAGCATTATCTGTTTTGCGTGCTTTCGAAGCTTTTCTTCTTTTAAGCCGGATATTTTTTACCTCATTAATTTGCCCATGGTTGGAAACGGGTTTGATGTTCTGTTTAGAAGGTAACATGCATGATCTTGAATACTTAATACTTCTTTTATGGATTTCCACATGATTTTCATTGGCTATTTGTGGTGGTGATATTTTTTCTGCACAGAAATCTGAGCTAGTTTAGTTGCACTTTTTCATTCATTAGGCTTTTGGCTTTATTCATAGAATAGAAATTTCGTGAGAACAAGGATCATTGCAAACATTCCTAGCAGATATGCGCATACGCGCAGTACGTGAACCTTATCGTCATGATCGTAATGGCCTGGAGCGAAGTGCCTTGTCGAATAGATGATTGGGCACGTTTTAGTCGTGACAAAGAAAAGAGTTGTTCTTCTGTCTCGGATTACTGAGGAGATAATATTCGTTACCATGCGTTCATGACTGGACACAAAGGAAACGCTGATTTTTAATTGCGCGAAGATTACTATTTCCAATCGAGTCTGTAGCCCTTCGTTTTTAATGTGGGCAGCTTTAGGTCACTATCAACAGAAGACTGCATATTTTATAACTTGTTTGGGTGATGGAGATCCAGAACGACGCACACTTTAATCACATAATATTCTAGTGAGAGTTTATGAAGGTCTAATACAGGAGCTCCACAATACATAAGCCTGTTACTTTGAGCAGAGTCCACTAGTACATTAGTGGGACTCAGTGAAGTCAGTTTCCATATAATGACGTCACGAAAATATAGATAGTGCAGATTTAAAACTGCGATTTCAAGACACTCTCACCATAAACATCCTTTTCGGTCCTTTCCTAATGACATTAGATCTTTATTGTTTATTTGCAACGTCTAACACAGTTAGCGAGGCTAATAGAAGATATTTCACTCATATTGGGGGCGGAGTCCTAATACTACTTAGGATGGTGTTTTGACATCACTACCAAACAACAGAATTATCGGAACAACTGGCAATATCGTAATTAGAATAATCAATGTTATTTATGCCGGAAGTATACGTACTACACAAAGCTTACCTAAACAGGCTTTGTTTGGTCGTGAGTAGTGTCTGACGCCCTTCAAATAAACAAAACTCGATCGCGATGCTTTTTATCATGACGTCATCGCGATCTAAGTGTGCGCATTTCGTTGATCTAGAAGGTGGCGGATAATTGTTTTGTCAAACCGAAATTATTTGAGTATGCAGATATGATTGGAATATTTACAAAGACAAATTAATTCTGAGCACATCCCCCTTATAAATTCACTAAATTTATTAATATCCCGTAGGAAAGCATTGATGCCTTACTTTATCTGATAAGGGGGGATAGTAGAGTCATGAGGTGGGTCCATGCATATAATTCATTGCAGGCATGCCCTAATATCCACACACACCAAGCATCTGTGTTGTTTAAACACTGAACCAATAAATATTAAGCTATTTGAATACGTTGTAACTCCTATGAAACTCGTTACGAAAATAAATTGTTTTATCTTGAGATCGAGGTTGCCAGATGACTGTAAGAAATCAACATACGCTAAATACGAATCTATTTTACAATATAAGTCAATCCTGTAAGGATGCAATGCAATCCATAAACTACAGAGATTAAACATTAATTCATGAATCAAAGTTAGGCATTCAGATGCCCATATGCCTTGTAATATTGAAATCTTTACAATCAAAAACTGTGGTCAGCCTTGCCAAAAACCACGTGATGCTACGAGTCACGGATCAATCTGAAATATGAATAATTAAAACGTCCTGAATATGATTTTCAGTCCATTATATTTTTATTAATTTTCATAAGTCCAAGATATTAATCCATTCATAAAGATGTTTTTATCGATCGCATATTTTCATTGCGGAATTTTCCATTGGCACTTAATGTGCTGCGTTCATCATATAGTAAAACACAGTTATAACCGGGGCCACAAAACAGTTCAATAAACCAAACTTTGTTTAACAGCGTAAAACTGATTATATGACCCCAGGGCAACAAAAAAGCAGTTCATTTATAACAAACTTATTATACATAACATGTTTATTATAGCGAACCCAGGCCAGCGAAAAAATGTTAATTCAAAAAACCACACTTGCTTTTACAATAAAATTTTCATATTTTCCCCCTCTCATTGGAGAATGGAATTTTACCTCACAATAAGCTGTGAATTCATTATAAACATGACTGTATGAACCACTAATCCATGACTGTGAAAATCGTAATTCGCCATGACTGATGAAATCAGTAATCCTGACTGTATGAAGTCAGTAATCTATCGACTGTGAAACAGTAATCCATCGACTGCTATGAAGTCAGTAATCTATGACTGTATGAAATCATATTCCCCATGACTGTATGAAATCATAATCCATTGACTGTGAGTCAGTTTCCATGACTGGTATGAAACGTCAGTAAACCATGACGTATGAAACAGTCATTAATCCATGATTGTATAAATCAGTTACCCCATGATGTAGAATCAGCTAATCATGACTGATTGAAGTCAGTTATCCATCGATGAAATCAGTAATCATGACTACTGACTCAGTTATCCATACTGTATGAAATCGAGTTTATCCATGACTAGACAGTAATTCGCTCCCCATGACTGTATGTAGTCAGTAATCGGATGCGAGACTGTATAAGTCAATAACCTAGGTCTAATGAGGCATGGATAACAGTGGTTATCATGTAAAAAAGTGTAAAATCGCATTCTACTAAGTAGTCACTAGCGCTATAATAGTTGAAAGTGTCTGCCAGCTTGTAATTTAAGCTTAGTGGGTTTTAGGCCCATATGGCCTCTCTATTCTTTCTGTGACTGGTGTCGTATTGGCACATGGGCTTCTTCTATAGCTAAAAAGATTACATGTGTCTCCTATTGTTGTATCTAATTATAAATAGCAAGTATTAGATATTCTGTACATCTCACATCTCATTTTCTCTTTTCCTTTGGCTTTCATTTTGCAATATCACAGTTACAAGGCTACATGTAAGTTCAGATTAATAGATAAAGATCAGATAAATGGACGAATATTTTTTGATTTAATATCAGCACCGTTTGATTATCCAATGTAAGCTTGTTCAGGATAAAATACACATCTTATTTCCAACAGCTACAGGTCTCGATCAGTCTGGGACATTCGTTGTGCAGTAGTATAACATAAGCGAAGCCTTAATTTGTCTTGCCCGTTGCCAGGTGCGTGACCTACTTACGTGGTGATTCCGCTGCGTGAGGTGGTGTTGGAGAAGGTGGATAATGGAGCGAGCGGGGAACTGGGGACGGACTCTCTGGTGTCACACTCAAGGGAAAAGGTACTACATAAACAATGAATCAGTACTACCATACACACAATGATATCAGTACTAACATACACACAATGATATCAGTACTAACATACACACAATATATCAGTACTACATTCACACAAATGAAGATAATCAGTACTCACATTACACACAATCGATTCAGACTACCATACAACAGACAATGATCATCAGTACACATACACACAGCCGATATCAGTACTACATTCAACCACAATGTATCAGTACTTTATACACAACACATGATATCTAGTAACTTCAATACCACAGTGGAGTATCAGTTACTTCATACACACAGTGATAGACTTCATTCAACACAAATGAATCAGTACTTCCATACAACACTCTGATATCGAGTACTCCTCATACACACAATGAATATCAGTACTAACATACACACAATCGATTATCAGTACTACATTACACACAGATATCAGTACTAAGCATAAACACACAGGCATGAATCAGGTACTTCATACGCACAATGATATCAGTTAACAAAACACAGCAATGATACAGTACTATCATACCACAGTGATATCAGTACTGTTTCATACCACAGTGTATACAGTACTGTCAATACACAACAACTGAATATCATACTTCAGATACACATCAGGCAAGGCGATGACTACTTATATACAATACACAATGATATCAGTTACTATTCGCCTCATACACACATGATATCAGTACTACAAATACCCATGACAGTACTACATACACACAGTGATATCATACTTCATACAACACAATGAATCAGTACTACATACACACAATGACATCAGTACTACATACACACATGATATCAGTACTGTTCATACACACAAATTGCGATATCAGCTACTTCATACCACAATGATATCAGTAACTACAATACACCAAGATACAGTACTTCATACACACAATGATATCAAAGGGTACTACATACACACAATGATACGTACTACAGTACAGCACAATGAATCAGTATTTTCATACAACCACAACTAATATATCAGTACTTTCATACCACAATGAATCAGTACTTCATAACACACAGTGTACAGTACTCTTTATCATACACACAATGATACAGTTACTCTTCATACACACTATTCAATGATCATCAGTTCTTTCATACACACAAACATATCAGTACGTCATTACACCAATGATATCAGTTACTTCAACACACAATGATATCAGTCTCATACACACAAGTGATACAGTACTTGTTTCATACAACAATGATATCAGTTACTATATACACACACATGTATCAGGACCTACATACTACAACATCGTATATTCAGTACTACAACACATAAATGATATTCAGTCTTTCATACACACTAATGATATCAGTACTTCATACACCAGTGGATCATCAGTACTTATATACACACATGATATCAGTAACTTCAATACCACAAATGATACAGTATCTACATACACACAATGATTATCAGTACTTCATAACGACACAGATACCAGTACTCACATACACACCAATGATATCAGACACATACACACATGATATCGTACTATCCGATACGCAATCAATGAATCAGTACTACATACACACAATGAATATCAATACTTATAATACACACATGGATATCAGGACTATTAAGCTTAATTCAACTGGCAGATGAAATCAAAGAATGAATTTAAATTAACATTCTATATCGCAATTGCTCGTTGTAAACTATGTATTTTGATTGCTAATGCACTGGTACTTGAGATGGGTAAAATTAGTGTTAACCTGAGATGGGGAAGCTTTTGATTTGTGACGTGCATGAACTGCTGTGATCGCAAATAACAATAATGTAACAAAATAGCAAAACAATGTAAAACCTCAAGCAAAAATTTGCATTAGAAGGGTAATAACTACATTCTGCATCTTTGGATTTTGCGAAGCCGTTTAATTTGCAGATTTAATTGATTCCAAAGGCATCCGTTGTTTAAGTAGAAACCGGCTCTAGCTTACCGCGTCGCCAGTAATATACGTCAAGTTTGCAACGTGTTTAAATCAGCATTAATGAGTGCGCAAAATCACAAGATGGAGAAGGTAGTTGATTTCCCTAGAAGTAAGACTTCAGTTAAATCTTATGAACAGCTGAATATTCTCGGCACCATACCATGATCTTATGTAAAGCGTTGATTTAAAATATCTACAACACCTACTAATTCTGTAAGGTATTTATCCTCAATCTCGGTTCGAGATGTGAGTAATTTGACTGTAGTTTACAAAATGAATCATTCATTGGTGTCAAATAAGAACCTTTTGAATGACTGGTTGTGAAGTATTCACCAGTTATTTATCAAACCTTTGAACAGTTGTTTGCAATATCTTTAGTGAGGGTTGGATACTTACCGCGCATTGGAAATTAATTAACAATATGAAGAACTAATTAGTGTGTTCTGTTCTCAATTAAGAATAAATTTTATCTGTCTCAGACAACTTCCCCTGTCCGAGAGTTTCAATTCAGCAGAGCTTTCTGGATTCCTGGTCGAGTGGGAGGACCCGACAGAAAAGGGTTTATATGTTCCTAATGTTTCACGGCGCCACGCACACAGCATACCAACCAAAAAGGATTTTATGCATTGATTTAAGACTTCCCTAGCTCGCTGATTGGCTGTAAGATCCAACGAAGTACCGGTAGAAGTCCAATAAATTCACTAATATTTTCCAACCGTCCACGTGACCCTCCAGGAGATGATTGGGATTTTATTGACTTTTGGATTTCAGCCCAACTTGCCGGATTGATGATTCACTTCCTTACAAATAAACATTAGAACAATCTTGAAGGTTTTTTATCCCCGCAACAAATGGCGGGGCATATAGTGTTATCCCTGTTCCGTCATAGTCCGTCATCATTTGGTTTCCGTTCAATTTGATCGTCTGCACGTTCAACACATTCACTCAAATTTTGATATATGGCTACATCACATGAATATGCATGTCAAGTTCGAAGTGTGGTCATGGTCCAGATGATTTTTTGAACAGATCTAGCCTTTCTGAACTTTAGAAAAAATCAGAGAATTGTTCCATTTCCGTTCATGTAATGCTCGAGATCGGGTGTTGCAACACATTCAACTCAAGTTGATACCATGGATAGTCACACGGAAATAATGCAGGTCAAGTCGTAGAATGGCGTCAACTGCGATGATTTTTGGCAGAGATAATGTAACGGACGGATGAAATTTCGGGTTTTTTCCAATGGTTCAGAGATGCGGCTCTAACTCTGTCCAAAAATCATCGCACTAGGACTCATGCTACGAATCTTCGACCTGCATATTCCTGACATCCATGTATCAAATTTTTGAGTTGGAATGTGTCACCGTTGGAGTAGACTAATGACGGAAATGGAAAACTTCTGATTTTTTCTAAGTTCAAGAAGCTAGACTCTGTCAAAAAGAGTCAATCGGAGCCTAGTGACCAAACTCGCAATTGACAGTTAATCATGTGATGTATCCATATAATCAAATTTGAGTGAATGTGTTGAACTGTTGCAGAGTATAATGACCGGAAACAAATGATGACGGAATGGACGTGAACAGGGTGTAACACTAGTTGTCCTCCGCCCATCTTTTTATGGCCGGGGCATCAAAAACCTCAAGGATTGGTTCTATGCGTTAATTGTAAGGAAGTGAATCAATCAACCCGGCAAGTTTGGGCTGAAATCCAAAGTCAATAACCCAAATATTCCCTGGAGGTCACGTGGTAGGTGAAAATTAGAATT
>CAJDSM010143559.1:0-10296 GCA_903981925.1 Ostrea lurida | reverse complement strand
TAACAACTCTTTTTTATCCGCAATTATAGTAATTTGGTTTATTCATATTAACGACTTCTTCTTTCTCGTCTTGGTTGTACTTATATCAACTATGAATCATGATTTCGGTATTTCAAAACAATTCGGTTTGTTATCGATAGCAATTGTATAGCTTTTGACAACAACCACAGGAAACAACACTTCTCAGATATCGACGTAGAAAGCAGGTGAGTACATCAAACAGCCATTAAATTGAATTACAACCGTTTGATTCGATATCGACACGTATATCGGTCGAATCGACGATATGCGTAGCTCTGAAAGCTCAAACTTACCATAAAAGGATCTATGGCAGAATTCGATATCGACACGCATATCGTCGATAATCTCGACGATATCGATTAGCAAGTGAAGTACAAACTTACCATAAAATCACGATCATGATGCGATATCGACACGAATATCGCTCCGATATCGATTAGGAAAGTTGAAGTGCGCAACCTACTCGTAGAACACGATCATGATCGATATGCTCACAAGATATTGATTGAATTATCGGCGAATCTTAGCAGATAATTTACAAAAGCTTGTCAATCACAACATAAGCAAAAGCGATAATGAAAATCCGATACATGACACTTGGATATCGTCGATATCGACGAAGCAAGAATGTAGCTCAACGGTACCATTTAAGAAAATGTGCTGATTCGATATCTCGAAACACGATATCAATGGCAGTGCAATTGAGCGCTGTCATCAACAATCCGCCTCAGAAACACGATTAAAAACACGATTCATGAGATTCGGATATTCAACACGACATTGTCACGTAACATTGTTTGATTATCATAGCCACCAGAAGGTTACTTATTCGATATAACGTTACGATATCGCTGTTCTGTGTTTTGACGATGATCGTTCGATATGCTTCTACATCGTGTTCTTGGGACATAACTCCCCCCTCCCCAAACTAACGACTCGATGACGTTCATAAACTTAGTTATCCATTGTGGAGCCACTGTGAGTCAAACTTGACATGACAGTGCTGTTGAAAAGTTTTCAATGCAGGGCTCGCTGCTTCCATCAAAACATCCCTCCAATTTTATCAAATTCACGACATGACTCTTATTCTTTATTTTGTTATAGATTGGTATATACAACAGTATGTACTTACTGCACAGTTGCATGGGACTGATTGTCCAGTCAAATTCTAGGGAAACGGCTTTACTGGCCAGAGGTGACCATGGGTGGGTGCTGCCGCCGTCACATTGTGGGTATCCATTGGTGGGCGGTTTGCAGACCATGCTCATGGGCCCTTGGCAATGGCGTGTTTCGTCACACCCTACTCCAATGGAAAGAGCTGATACAACATCTGGAAACAATTCGGATTGTGATATTTCCAAACTGTATGATGATCTTGTCAAACGTTATGCAGTGATAAACTTTACCATGATCCTGGTTGAATGTGACACCAGTTCTTCCGTTTACTATTATTGTATGGAACATTTGTTGACTTTGACATTTTATGTTGACTTATCTTGTCTAATTAGTATGCTTTGAATTGTTTTTCTGACGCTTGTGGCTTTTGCGATCACCCATTGGCACAAGAAGCCTCTATGAATGGGCCGGGCACATTATTGTTTGATTTGTTATTTTCGTGACGCTTGGTGGCTAATGCGCATTAAGCCTATGATCTGGCACTCTCACATTTATTTGTGATTTTGTTATTTTCGTTGACGCTTGTGCATTTGCGATAACCATTGCACAATAAGCCTCTTGTATGGCCCGTCACTCTAGTTTTGGTTGATTCATTCTTGCGGGCGGCCCTAGCATCGGTAGCCTCAAATTGGCTTCAATTTACCTTCACCGCGGCGCCGTAGCTGCCAATTAGCAGTAATAAAGTTCGATAAAAATTCATTCACCATATGTGGTGATCTTTCTTTTTACATCACGCAATCTTGTATTAATATCGCATACGGTAGTTAGTCGTAATATGATGCTGGAATTGTTAACAAGGGTATCTAACAATTCCGGAAATATTGCGCCGAAGCAACCAACCCGAGATTACTAGAAATTTTATTATCTCCTTTAGAAATCTGTTTACATTCGCTGAGACAGGATAAATGGTCTGTACTCCGTTTAAATATACTTGAGTAACTTAATACCTCCGTCCCAACCCTTGATATTTTTCTTTAAGAAACCAAATACGCTCTTTGATTTTTTCTTTTCAGTTGGGATTTTGCATTGAGCATTCTTGGACTTCTCATATACCATTCGTCGCGAGTGATCCTTTGCTTGCGTGCTTTCGATCACACCCCTACTCCAATGAAGAGGTCAACATTGGAAACAAATCGGATGTGAATTCCAAGCTGTCTATGTGATCTTGTCATACGTTCATGCAGTTGATCTAAACTACCTGATCCTGGTGAATGGACACCAGTCTCTCCTTGTAATACTTATGTAGAACATTTGTTGACTTATTTGACATTTTATATGATTGTTTGATCTAATTAGTGCTTTGAATTTGTTTTTCGTGCGCTTGTGCTTTTGCGATCACCCATGCCACAAGAAGCCTTGATGGGCGTCACATATTGTTGATTTGTTATTTTTCGTGACGCTTTTGTGCTTAATGCGCATTAAGCCTATTGATGGGTCCGTCACATATTTGTGATTTGTTATTTCGTGACGCTTGTGCATTTTGCGATAACCCCATTGCACAATAAGCCTCTTGTTCTGGCCGTCACTTTGTTTCATTTTTTGGCGAGGTCAGGGGCTCACATATGCATCGGTAGCCTTCAAATTGTCAATTTACTTCACCGGCGGCAGTAACGCCATTTCAGTAATAGACTCTCATTAAAAAGGATCAATTGCATATTGTAGTCTTTTATAGCATACTGCATTCTGGTATAAATGTTGGTTAACACGTGGTCTATTTAAGGACTTGCGCGTTGCAAATACATGTATGGTGAACACGTGTCTATTAAGGACTCGCCGGTGCAATGAACATGTTGGATTAACACAACGTGTCTATTTAAGGATGCGCGTGCAATACATGTTGGTTTACATGTGTCTATTAAGGACTCGCTGTGCAATACATGTTGGTTTAACATGTGTCTATTAAGGCTCGCGTGCTTAATACTGTTGGTACACGTGTCTATTAAGGACTGCGTGCTAAATACATAGTGGTTATAAAACCACGTGGTCATTATTAGGATTCGCGTGCAATACATTGTTGTTACATCTGTCTATTAAAGACTCGCGTAGCTAAAAGATAACATGTTGGTTAACACGTGTCTCACTTCAATAGGATCTCGCTCAGGTGTCAATACTGTTGGATATATGAGTATTTAAAAGCACGTGTCATTTATTAAGGACTGTTAGTAGGATAGACAAAATACTACAGTGTGTCGGTCATCTGTTGAATTTTTCGAATCGGCGGTATTTCGACCTCTTATCGTCAAGATAAAACACAATAGGTGCTCCTTAATCGTTTCCGTGTATGATAGATAATGAGTTTGCCATTAAACACCCATATAAGAAAAACGACCACGATTCGATATCGACACGATATCGTCGATATCGACAGCAAGATATAACCATGAAACATCCATATGTAAGGAAAACGATCTTGATTCGATATCGACACGATATCGTCGATATCGACGATATCGATTGCAATAGGTAGCCACCAAACACCCATAATCTAAATTATTTGATGAACCGATATTGTAGTTGTTCCCGAAATATAACCATTTTATGATAAATAATATGTTCGCAAGAAATCGATATCGACACGATATCGTCATGCTATTGTCGATATCGTCGATATCGATGTTGTATTTGGTCTTGGACATGTATGTGTATTTTATGTGCAGTTTGTTTTTTAGATGTCTGTAAGAAACAATACTGCTTGTCATTTAGACATAACTAAAAAAATATCGCTGTCGTCGGTTCAGAATGACACTCTCTATATTACCATTCACGTGTAGTAGGTTCAAAACCCGTTCGTGCCATGGCCGTATCAAAATTGAAACGTAAAATACCAATTGATTGCCAAACCCAGGATTTGTAGAAGACGTGTCGATTCTTCTCAACTAGTGGTTCAGCGTCGGGAGGACCGTAGCCTTGCTGCTGCAGTCTTGAGCGCCATGCCTATAGTTGGTGATGTATTATGTATGCGTCGATGCTGAAATCATGGACGCGCGACTACAGCAATATCTTTAAGTTACATATGAATTCCATAATTCTTACTTGAGACCACATATGTTGTCATCAGAAGACGATGAAACCAATGAATTGTGCAGTGCCAAGACAAAATATCCTATACAAATATGTTTCAGCAAGTTTTGCGCTTTCATTTTGTCTTTCACTATTAAACTTCACATAGATCAAATAATGAAAAGTACTCAGGAAATTGATTAACATTGTATACGGAAATTATTTGAAAATAAATAAAACTAACACATATTTTGTGATTTTCAGACCTCGTTGCGTCAAATTTCCGTGTGTTTAGGAAATTGATAATCCAACTGGACCTGTGAAAGAATGGTTTTAATTATATATGCAACACAGCTACTATAACGATGTGTATCAAATTGTGCTTGACGTCTACTCCTGTCTCTCTTCTCTTATTTTCTCTTCTCTCTCTCTCTCTTCTCTCTCCTCTTTCTCTCTTCTCTCCTCTCACTCTTCTCTCTCTCTCTCTCTCTCGTGCGCAAGCTTGAGATTTTTAGATTGTTCCAGAATGTACAAGAGTGGAACATTTAAGGAAGGACTCTAATTTTAGGGTATATTATACGGGTATAACCTGGTTTGGGTCAGTTTACGTTTTATAAGCGGATTATAAAAATGCGTATATCCGGTTATACTCGTGTAATATGCCACAACATTAGAGTCATTCCTTATAATTTATTATTACAGAATTGTTCAAAAATTACAAATATTTCCCTTGCTTTTATGCATTTGTCGAAATTGCAAAAAGTAGTTTCGGCTGCTAGTGTCCAATGGGGCGGTTGTTATTCCCAACACCATAGCTGTAGGGTTATACAAAATAACTTGCTTTTGCCCAATCTGAAAATTGACTATCAGACGCTAAAATACAATAAGAATTAAAAGTCATATATTATAATTTAATTTATATGCTGCTAATACAGACTATATACCCAAAGTGCACTTCTATGGCTTGACCCACGTTGTATATATTACTGGACAAATTACATCTTCTCCATCGGCAACTTCCCTATAATATGTGGCAATATTTTCTTCTACCCGTAATTGGGGGGGTTTGGGTTCTTTTTTTTTGGGGGTATTTGTTCACCCCCCTGAATTAAATCCCGATTAAACCGCCAAGAAGCCCCCCCCCCTTTGCTCGCCTATGAATGCTAGTCTTTGAAAATCGGAGGCCAGGCTACTCATACAGCACCACAGCAGTTTAGTTTGCCTGCAGTGGTTCAACAGTTCACATTTAAAGGGCAGCCCTTCGTAAATACTATGGTCGGTTATAACGAATAAATTGCGACCAGTCATGACATATCATTGAGAGTCATGGATGTTGCCTGAGCTGTTTCAATAGCCATTGTAAGCCGTTTTTCATACACCTGCTCTTGACTACGATGTTCCGTTTATATGATCAAAGGACCTGCGGATGAGGGCGGGTTGTGACAGGGAGGTCAACAGGGGATTATCTTATCCATCTAGGACACCATGAACCACCTCTGGTGCTGTCCAGTGTGTCCCAGGGGTACTTTTGCCCAACTCTTTTTTTCTGGTTATTCACAATTTGGAACTTACGAGTATGATGCACCTGTTTCAAGCTATTATGTTTGCACTATCTTACATATAATTTACCTTGTTAAAGTACATAACTGCATCAATTATCGTGTACACTGATTATAATAGACATATGTACATGAAGTGATTTTTCGAATTCTACAACATATCCTATACCGGATCACAGATCATTAAAATGCATTTAATATGATGCTGGTCTGGACAACACCTAAATGGATATTGTAATATAAAGAACCTTATATTTTTATATTGGCGGAGTCGCTATAAATAACGCTTGGTATTGTCGATTACAAAGTCCTCAACTAGATCAATTTGAAAATGGAATTATTTCAATATAACCCTTTGATTAGACTGTCATTTTTCCGACTAGAAGTGTATTGACTACGGGTAAATCCGTTACTATTAGTTTCGCTACGGCTCACAGGGTGGGGACCGGGTCAAGCAGAGGACTCTTACTCACTCCATGCAAGCCTGATCCTTACTCCTTTCGTTTTGTCGTGAGTGCCGTGTTTGCCACGTAGCACCGATTTTGTAATGTTGATTTTTGGATAAAAATATACCATTAAACACGAATTGTAGCCTTCGCCTATTTGTATTTCTTACTACAGGGCTTCAAGTGAAACCAACTTTGCGAGAGCAATATTCATTGCGTCATCAAAAATGGAGTACTATGATTTGATATCTTTCTTCTATAATTAGTCGTTCACTTAGTTATATGTAGGGGATAATATTTGAATTAATTTTTGGGTAATAAGTCCCATCTTTTTTGCCATGCCACTGAAATTGTCAACCTAGATTTGTGCAGAGTGTCTTGTCAATGAAAAGAATATACTACTGTAAGATGTTATGCTCTAAATCACAGAATGCTGTTACCGTAACACTACGAATTAAAATTTGACGCGAGACATTGCCTCATGAACGGAAATCCATTATAGAGGGTGAGGGTAGTCCCTCGTGAAAAAATGCAAAAAAGTTGAGGCATGACGTTACTGGACAACGAGGTAGCGAATAAGCCAATTTGGTGCCCGTGAGAAAACCCCGATGTACAGAAAACTTTCTTAAATATGCTTAACAAAGACAAAAGCTATGGTAAAAAAAAGAGGGGGAGAAAAAAAATCAAAGAGTAAACAGCCCTGCATTTCTTTCATAATGACATAGGGGTTTTTGGAGGGGTATAAAGACGTCGTGATAGAAAGATTTCTGACTGAGAGACCTAGGGAGGGCGATATCCCGTAAATATCCCGTCGAAAAACTCATAACGCCATGCTTTACCTGATGATTCTAGGCAGAGTACAAAGTAGAAAAATTGGAAAGTCCGAGAGAGCTAAACTGAGATTAGTTTCTAGAACAATGCTTAACTAACTAGATGGCAAGCACTATAAATATCTGAATAAGTGTGGAGTAACAACGCTGCCTACGGAAACTCTCTAAACAGAGATATGAAGAAGAAGTATACATCTAGTTGAGAAACTTTTGAAATAAAGAGTTATGCGGACGCTTAATGGTTTTATAACGGTTACCGTTACTCCTGCTGAACAAACAAGAACTGGTTTATATCTAAGAACCCATGTCCATCAATGTCAAAAAGCAATGAAAATTCATACATTCATAGAAACAATGTTTCACATAATAATAATGTGATTTTGACTTTAAGGAATTTCTAACAAATACTTTTAACACCAAAGATGAAGACATTTCTGCGTATCTTTTTAATGACCTCGTAATAAACTAATTTAAGTACTAAAATATCAAATGTGCGGAATAACCATGTCGGGGTTTTCCTGCTGGTTTTCATGTTAAGGCGGAACAGTTCAATTCATTTTTGACCTATGCTCCCCTTAGAGACTATTGACATGCTTTATCAACACAATAAAGCACATATATCGACATAGCATAACATTGGAATTACCGGTTGTGTAGTGTCATCGTACACATAGCGATACATCAAACATATACAAATCAATGAAGATAATTTTATAGCGCCATTCTATATAAATCTAATTACAAAATTGCGCTTAAAAACAAAATCCAGTATAGAAAAAATACATTGATTAATAATGCCGATGCAACTGCGCAATACGTATATGAACATAATTAAGACTTAATGTCTGAATAAAAAGTACATGCTTTAAATTATCAATAAAAAAGATTAGGCTTGAAAAGACTTTGTCTCTATAAAAGGTGTTTTTTTCAAGCCTTTTTTGAAATGTCAAAGTAACCTGGACTACGCGCAGATGTCCCTGGCAGCGAATTCTTTTAACCGTCGAACACCAAAGCGAGCGCAACCCTTGTCGAACCGACTTCTCATAAGTTTTTGTAACGGGTCGGATTGGTACTTGAAAGAAGAGATGCTGAGTCAGAGGTCAAGTTATTTGCAGGTTGCAACGGTTGAAAGCTTCTTGAGATATACAGTCCCAATGTTGTTTTAGCGGCCTTGAAGACGTACCATAAAAGTTGTTTGGCTCTGAACTCCACTGGAAGCCGTGTAGGTGGCGAGATCAGTAGCCGGTGTTATATGGTCATGTTCCGTGTTTAGTGTAATAAGTAAGGCTGCTGTGTTACTATTCTTTCTAGCTACTTATCCGCAGCTGCTGGTTAATGCCATAAACAAAGCGTTACTGCTAGATCAGTAGAAGATGTATAGCAGAGAGTTGACGACGTCCTTCATGCAACCTTGATGATCACTGACGTATACGCACCAATATTCCGAATGATTCAAGAGACGACCTCGTCATATTGCGTTGATACATTGTTTTTCCAATGCAAAGGGTTCTGCAATATAAGCACAGGTTTTTTTACGTACGAGCCATCTTGTGTGACACGTCATCCAAACGAAGATGCATTATATTTCAGCGTACGTTCCTTATGTGAATTTTCGGAGTGAAACACCCATCAGTTCAGATTCCTGTCCTGATCAGCTTTCAGGAAATTGGATGCTCATCACGCGATGAAGGAAGACATTAATTGAGTCCTTGGTCGATATATGTCTATCCCCAATCTCCAAAGTGGTTCGTACCAACAATGTAGATTTTGCGTCATAAAGTAGAAAGCATTCAGTGAGTGAATATCATGTGGAATAATTGACAAATATTGGATAATCTTTAAGACACACATTCTATAAATTTTCTTATATATTGATCCAAAGCATGCATACAGATAAGTCCAACGTGTAAAATCAACCTAAGGATTATCAGAGAGCTGCATTTCACAAGCTTAGCTTGCACCTGCAAGTGCAAAGTCTCCACAAGCTTACATCTGCCTTAAGTTTATGTGTCATTTTACCTAATCCAGTCTACCTCGCAACTGATACATGGCCTGAAAAACAACTCTGTTGTAATACTGTTCACTTAGCTCGAAGAGTCAGAGATCGAGTAACAATGTAAAACGCACGGACATCCAAGGTGTATAACACAGCAAGCACTTTCCTTCATTTTACCATAATTGATTTTGTTTAAAGAGCGCAAACCATCAACTACTGGGTTGGTTGCAGTCAGGTCACAAAACGTGAATTTGAAAACTCTCCCCACTGAATAATCATCCAATAACAAGAAATTGCCACAAAAATAGCTTTTAGGCCCCGAATCTTCGGATGCGGGGGCATCATCATGTGTTTGGGATATTGTCCGTCTGCTCCGTTTCGTCCGCAAAACTTTTAATCATTGGATATACCTATTAGGAATGAACAAAGTGGATGGGTCGTTCTTTTATATTAGCGCACATGCGTGTAATCCTTATGACACCCTTTCTAACTGGTACCCAAATAGTTTTAGACACTCCCGACCTTGACTGGAAGTGTTCGTCTACTCTTTCAAAAACTATTGTAACATTGGTCGCATACTTTTCGATGGCAAGTGATTGGAACTTTCACAGGAATAAAATATCGTGTGTTCCGTAGACAGCACCTTTCTAACACTGAGTACCAGAAAAATATTTGTACCTCCTGACTGAAAACCTCGTAATGTTTACCTATATTTCTTTTCAAAACATGAAACAGCGGATTAGCATTCATAAAGTGTTTCCTTAACTAAAAGATTCATTTCCATCTATTTTGGAGATACACAACTAAATACATTACAGGGTTATCATATGTATGTTCCACTTGTCATATTAAAGTGATCTTAAAAGAGGGCAATATTGCTAACAAACTCATATTTAATTATTATCACTTAAATGGCATTGAAAACTTGTAAGATTATGGACTCAAATTGATACCATAATTATTTGTTCCACAATAAAGGCTTGTTGTATCTGTTATTTCTTAGTTCAACGTAGTGAAATTATTGTTCGTTCTGAAAATTCTTGTCCAGATGAAAAAATACGATTGCCGCGATCTTATTTCATTTGTACCCGCACTAGTTTTGAACTCACGTTTCGGAGAAAGCAATTCGCGCGTGTCACAAAACGCAGTTACCAAGGGTTCAAACGACCAAAAATCTCAAATACTAACTAGCACAATGAGAAATTTCAAGGTTTCAAGTACATATATAAAACAGAAGTAAAAACAACATAATAGTACAAAAGCAGTTC
>CAJDSM010143546.1:0-13612 GCA_903981925.1 Ostrea lurida | reverse complement strand
TTTATCGGACAATTTACGGTGTTTACAGACCACAGGGGATAAATCCAAGGCATTGAATTGTATACGCAGGAGTCTTTGTGTCTTAATCGGAAGTAAACATTTTATTGATTAGAATAACAGCTTCCGAAATATATCCGTTACCACCCATACTTAGTCACCGACTAGATAAGGATAGACGCGGATTGGCCGCATAGGATTATGTAACCAGGTAATGAATTGCAATTAATTGATAATTTATGTGTGAGTACTGAGGTACGTACCATGGAATCATATTTGCGGATTCTAAATACGTCACATTCCGCCACATTACGACAAGGTCACTCTGACAGTCCTTTGCAATAATAGCAACAGGTAAAGTTTAGAAAATACCGATAAGTTTTCATTTATGTGTTAGTTAAAGCCTAGTCCATTGTGTGTCTATGTGTAAGTCGTATATTTGTACAATTAATTCAGGTTTGTGTGTAATTCATTAAATTAAGAACTCGAAAAACCACAGACTTAAAGTCTGATAATTCTACACCGTGGTACATAAGAGATATTTATTTATAATAAGTCGGTAAAACACATGATAAGAAATATGGTGGAAAATTTCGGTAGAAACTGTGTCCTACATGAGTATCATTGAAACGCACGTTGGTCTAACATCGTCTATTATATTTCCGTAGAATTCATTGTTACATCTTTTGGAATCTTTCCAAGTTTGGTAAAGACACAATATATAAGAACGTTGAAAAAGTATATAAAATATATTCGAATATGTAATCTATTTTAAAACATGTAACTAAATCATATACTTGGAAATATGTAGTTTTATTAAAAACAAACCAATGTCCCCCAGTCCTCCCAGTTCAAAAGTGCTCCAAATCTATTTTGGATTGTGCCGGACAGGTTTTTAAATTTCCCGACACGTTTCTCTAAAGCTTTCATGTTTTTTGTCCCTCTACAAAGGTAAGTAGATAGAGCAAATACCATTAATGCATTTTTATAGGTAAGTATTCTGTCGAAATTTATATATAACAATCTTGATTTTTTCCAATGATTACGTTGTTTAAAACAAGTCACCTTTAGTAGAACTTTACACTTAACCTAACTTATTTGATGCCTCCGAGATATTAGTTGAATTAATCTTACTCTCTTTGGCAGATAGAACATATTTGAATATATAAAAAAGTAATTTTAAAGAAATAGCACAAAATCCACTTCAACATCCATTTAGTGTAGAAATATGTGAATTCACACGCCTATTGAAGTACATATTGCGAGGGGAGATCAAACAAATCTCCGTAGGTCCACTATTTGGAAATAAAACAGATGTACTTTGTTTTCTTTTCATTCATTATACACTAAGACTCTGAAATTAGGCATTGTGTAACGCCAAAGAAAAAATTCAATACTTAAAGGGATAGTAAAGCTCATGGTACCGGGAAACATTTTCCGCCGCAAATCTTATTCCTTTGAATATCAAAAGAATTTGACATGATATTTCAACTCGTACGATGATTCATGTTCGTCACGAGTACACTAGGAACTAATATTTTGAATAAAGGTTTGCAGGAAGAAAAATCAAGGAATAATTGAAGATTGAAAGTAGAGTTGGAATAAAGATAGATTATTGCACAATGTTTACTTTACAAAAACTGGCTTTTATGATTGTACCATACATGGAGACGAAACACACGAAGAGCTGAATGATAGCGTGGAGTTTTTTACGTGTCACGATCCCACTAAGAACACGAGTTAAGGGTATCGTTTGCCAATAAATGAATTCACGTGCGGGAGGAGTAAGGATAGTATTGCTGATTGATTGTCCAAAGTTTACGACGGTGTTGGTTCAGCAGAATGACCAACGGGATGAAAGTCAAAGTAGCACGACATATCTCGTGCACGCTGAATAATGCGTGAGTGTTGATTGATTCGTAAGGATTTCGGTGACCTGGTTAGCTTCTCTGACTATGAGCCAGTATCAGATACTTTTTTCAAGAGAGCTAGCAGTGTTCGCAGCTAGATGGATGGGTAGACAATTTATCATCGGACATCTTATAAAGAAGTTAGTGCGTAGACGCGCGACAAGGTCGGTGCACACTGTTGACCAGAAAGCGAATCGTTGGTATCAATTCCACCTCAATAGGTTAAACTGGATTTAGCACGGGTGTTGAAACACATAAAGTGTTGAGTAAGGGAGTCACCTAGGATGCTAATTATCAGTTCAGGTTCGCAGTGCCAACAGAATGCATGTGCAATTTCTATGATTCAGGAGGCGATGTTTTCATTAAATGCGATATATGATTAATTACGGGTCCTCATAGGTCGATGGGCTTGATACACTAAATCTGGATTGGCGACGAGCATCGGGTAATGTACGGCCGGAGTTCTATTTATGATGGAAAAACTGGAGTACAGTTTGAAGAAAGATAGAATAGGATACATATCCACTGTATTTATCTGCGCTCAATCGATTTCTCTATTTTGTATTTTTTTTTTGTTATTAATATATTAATTTTCATCTTTCTCGTCATATTAATATTCAGATTTTTGTAGTATTTATTATATATATTCAGTGTGGTTAAGTTGTATACGTTGTTATAAACTGCCATAACTACTTTTGATACGCATGTTCTATGATGTTGTGTATGTGTGAAACAAAAAATACTGGCAAAAAATCCACATTTTAAAAGGGCAGCTTGGTACATCAATTTGTCATAAAAAAGATGCTTATTAGAAGAGGATATCTATATATTGTAGTATTCCAGAGTACTTTTGAATGGTTCATTAGTTTACATTAAAGTGAGTATATGGATGATACTTGATAACTGGAAAATATAACCGCACCCTGCGGCAACTCAGGAATGCTATAATGGTAGCCAAATACAGTGCTCGCTCTTGTCTTTGTCGTGAATATGTTATCAAGTCCAGCTGAGTAGTCATTGATGATAACAACTGCATTTGTCCAGAGAGAAAGGAAGAAAAAGCTTGGTTTTATATGTGTGACAGTCTGACGCGTTGTGGGATGACGAGCAGGATTTTCCAGGTTTCTCAAAAGTTTTATGGAAAAGAATTAATGTTCACCGTTTTTGATTGAGGGGGATTTCAACGAGAGAGATTTATATGGGGAATGTTAGAAACATTATATAAAGGAGAGTCAGCTCGTGACATCCGGGGGACTTATGCGAAGTAGATAGGCATCGCGTTACACTGAAATTCTCGGGAGCTTAGCTTAAGCAGAACGCTCAAAACTTTGGGTTGTATCTAGTTTACCAAAAAAGATTGGGCTCGTAGAAAAGAGTGCATAAATACAATAGAGGGCTCCTTGAGAAAACGATAAAAAAACTGAGGGGTTTATGTTTAGAGTTGAACTAGTATGGGGATTAATACTGCATTTTAATTGGGGGGATTGATATTATGTAGCATATGTTAATTAGATTAATGGCAAACAGCTCGGTCTATGGCTTACACAACGAATAAGATTCTACATGCAGTATCACTGAAGTCACGAACGTGCCTAGATTTGTACACTGCAGACATCTTACACTAACCTTCAACGGAGCCATCTGTAAGCCATTAAGGGGATATCATAAATTTAAATACGAATCTGTCAGGTTTATAAATACCTGTGTCCATTTTCACCTTGGCTAAGTAGACTATAGCGCAGTATAATCTTCGTATTAAGTGCTTATGCGTTATTTAAGAACTAGATTTTCGCAGAACTGACGGCGGCAAGAATTGGCCTTAATCAACGAGATTTATAGAGGGCGTTAAAATTAAAATGAATTGGATCAAAATTTGGGATACAAGTTTGGGGACTTCTCTTGGGTATTATTTCGCGAAACAATAGCACCAAAAACTGGGCACAGAGATGTTACGATAACCTACTTCTTGTAAAAGAAAAACTGTCATTACACCTCTCCCTGAATAGTGAAGTTTAATATGTCGGTTCTGTAATGACTATATTCAGGTGGAATAATCTCCTTTAGGAATGGCATCCACTAACACAGAGCTGACTCGTCAAGTTCCAGGAGACAATATATAGTTCAGCACGACACAGGTATCTATAGGCTTTTCTGCCAACAGCTACTAGTATTTGAAAACCGCGTATGCCACAGCTATGCAAGAAATCAACGAGGAGTGCCCATTTAGATATGAGTGTTAGTATTGTGGTGGCCGCGTCTGTACCGAAGACCGGACAATAGGTATTCAGCGTCACATCCGGGATTAAACAGAGGCCTGTGGGCCATTATGGCTACGTGGTGATAGATATAGGGACCACCTTAGATTGGCTGATGAATCTGCAGGGGCGTTTTTGATGTGTGCTGCGAATTTCAAGAGTAAGTTATAGTCCGCTAAGGGCACTTACATGTGCCGCAGTTTAGTACGTTCGCAGAACCGGATGGGCTACGGATGCAGTAAAGTTTACATTTATGTTGGATGGAAATCCATCTGCGAGTAGTAAGACGTCCACTCAGACTCTCTGGCGGACCTAGAACACACAGACACATAGGCACCATATTATTCATATAAAGTAAATACCAACAAGATTATACAATGTATCGTATACGTTTGTTGTACATTACGCAATCCCGACAGATAGCAAGCAACATTGGTCAATGTAATCATACATTGTGATCGCACATGGTTAGCAAATGAGCCGGCCAAGTAACTACTCATTTGTTATCTAAGCCAATTTTGCCCTACGATGTTGGGCGGGGTCACTGGCCGATGTAATCCGCTCAGAATTGCTCATGATGAATTAAGAGTAGACAAGGTGTAGCAAATAGTTTGGACGGGAATAGGCCAAGGTTGGTCTCACGAGGTCGCTGAATAGCGTTGAGCTGAAAATTTGCCAATGGGCAATGAAATAGATCTAGAACCGCAAATGTTATGTACAAAAGTATTGCTTGAAAATATTCATTTAGAATCCCATGAAAACGCATGTATCACTGTGGTCAGTTTTTTCAATTATGAATGAGACAGTTGTACTTGCATAAATCTTGATTGTAATGAAGATTCCTTGTCGAAGAGATGTGTATATGTCTCAATTCACATAGGGCCTTCAAGTCAAATTCAGGTTGAGCACATGAAACTTCGGAAGTAAAACATCTTATCCTGGTGTTTACAAAAATCTCATCATGGATAGATAAAAGGTATTGGGGTTATAAACTCTCAGCAAAGTAATTAAATAGAAACTTAAAAGAACATTGGATGACGTTAAAATGATATTGGAGGAGATGAGTAAACTCAATAAAATAGGCGATATGCAGCCTTTAGTCAGTAGAACATTATTATATAAATGTTCAACTGAGGCCTTTGTGTAGGTATCTTGGTGGGATATGTCTTGGCTTCATTTTCCTTTCTCCTTCAGCGGGGGTTCACAGGGTTAAATGTACGGGATACCGACTCCTTTATATAAAACTGAGGTATTACGTGCACCGATGTGTGTTGGAAGGCGCTATCATAAAACTTCGGGGGGCCCAGGAACATTCGTTTCATTAAAAAAACAATATTACACAAGGATTTTATGGGGTAAAAAATAGGACCATTGGTATTAAGAATAGTTTAAAAAAAGAGGATATATGGTAAAGGTTTGCGCCATTGAATTATTTGTAACGAATAAGTCAATGGTTTACATAACTATAAGGGTATACGGTCTTCACAGAGAATTTGTCTTAAAAATTGGACCATATTCTAATAAAGAAATTGAGCGCATGAAATTTCTGTGGAATACACAACCTGTTATGGTTATGAATGCTGCACTGTCATTCCTGGAATTTAGCAAGAAATAGATGTCTCTTGTGGGCTATAGTAAGAAAACTTACTACATCGGCATAGACTCATCTGTTGGAAGGCAGAATTAAATTTCGGAAAGAGTAATAACTTAGGTCAACCAGATTAATAGGATATTTGGGATTTAGAATTAAATTGATTCAAAAGCATCAAAAAATAGAGCTCTTGTCTCTTATCCGTGAAATACAAAGTGGATGCATGACAACAGGAAAAGGTAACGAGACACGTCCTTAGGGGGTAAAGACCTACTACAATAAATTCGAATCTTTTAACATTTAAAAACCAAATTCATTGAAAGTTAAGAATAACAAATACAAAATACAACGGCTTAGTGTTTTTCCATTGGCGTAACCAAATAATACCTATTATTTCCTTTGTGCCAAATGTCTCACTTGGACCTTTTAGGAATGATCTCTTGGGACCCACTTAAATGGGTGAGGACTGAGTGTACAACTAACACTAAATAAGACCATCTCAACCCCTGGATAAAAATGAGTAAAAATTTGCTTAATAAGAGCTTATTTTGTGTCACATTACCCATCAAGGGTAGGGCCCGACCGACTTTGGGGCGATTAGCCGCCGCCGTCATATTAAACTTATGTCAAAAATAGTACAAAAAGTTTACATTCGGAATATTTATCTAATATAAAATTAATGCTAGATTCGCTCGATGGCAATGGTAAAATAAATGATTATGTTCAAGAGAATGAACATATTTAAATTGCCGGACTTTAGCCACGACAAGCTGAGTGAAAATGGGAATACTTAATAGGAGGTCAGCCATAAAATTAGGGGAATATATATTATAATATATAAATGGTGTTTATAGAAGTTCACAACAGGTAGAAAGGTGAGCAGATCTCCCAATACTCTACAACCGCAACGGTGAGGATGGACGAAAAGGGTCCGAATAGGTGGGATAAATATGCGGTTGTAAGATAGTTAATGAGTCCAATAAGGGCAGAAGACCACTGAATATGTAATTATGGATAAACAATATAATATGTGATGGATCATCTTCAAAGGGTTATCTGTAATCTTAAACTTTATTGGGTGGCTAAAAGACACCAAATTTTTAATAAATTATGCTTTTTATATCAGAAAAAATCAATAATTTGACGAGCAATATCATACTAAATGCGATCGTCAGCATAAATACATAGATTTTTCATAGTGAAAAATAGAGCGGGAAAAGTTATTAAAGGGGAGAGGGTAATGAGGATAAGTGAAATTATCCTTAAATTTACTAATATTTGACATATTAGATCAAATTGAACTAGTCTTTCATTTTCGGGGCTTAGGGGTGAGGTATGGTTGTTATTTAAGATTTAAGTCAATACGTATTTCCTATAGAGTAGTACGTTGACAGATATAGGCTGCATAAAGTGGTTCATACATGGATCGGGAACATGTGTTCAATCACATAAGATAGAAAACATATTATTTTGGGGTTACTTCTCTTCTTGTGAAAACTAAAACCACTGAGGTTTGTAATACGACTTATGATTTTTATGTCCAGTTCCTGAACTAATCCTTATTGCAAATTATTAATTGGGTTTAAAATGAATGTGTTATTTTTGGGGAGGCTAGAGCTACTAAAGTCTGGTTTAGAGTACAAGGGCCGTGTATTTGGGGGTCAGAAGGGAAAAAGCCACCTGAAATATATAAAAGATTTAGAGATCGCCAAAAAGAAATTTGTACTGTAACTTTTTGATTTTCAAAATCATTTCACATACTCTCCTAAATAACTGTTCAACCAAATGTTTAACTTAAAGAAAACTCTTATAATGTCAAAAAACTATATATCTTCGCATTTTATATCTCTACGGGAGAGTCAGTTGGGCTATTGTTGGGTTGAGGTTTTTATTTTAAATTTAGTCTAGGTTTTCTCTTTGTAGGGCTGATCCATTTTCGGAGGAAAAGTTGGCAAATACAGACAAAATGGATAGGGCTATATTGGTCATAGAAACAAACCATTCGGGAAGGGATGGGAGGGTGTTAAAGCAACAACTAATAGAGAGGTAAAATCCTTCTGACATTAAGTGTGCTATTTAAAAGATACTATGTTATACTCGACATCATAATTGTAAAGCGCAAACCTACGCAACAAATCCTTTTATAAAAACTTACATATACCAGGGTTTTTATGAACCAGGGAACATTATTTGGGTAAATATGTTTTACTATAAATTAGAAGCTGTTGTGGCAACTAGTATGTGACAGAACCAATCGAGCACAGTGAAATAGAAGACATTTTGTTATGGAGAAAGAGTGAAGTAGTCCGCGAGGAGGAGAGCTTTTCAATTAAGGGATCGCGTGCACCTAAGTGAAAGGATGAGAAGTTGAACGAGGATCTCTAAGCTTCAAATCAGCCAGATACAACAGAGAGTGATACATTCGTGTATATGCCGCAAGAAAATGGCGCAATCTAGATTAGGTATTGAATTATAATAGTCAATTCATATTAATTTCATTAGTAATGCTTTATTTGTTTCAAAATACTGCAGGAGAGAGTTAAATAAAAACAATCCTTTACTATCTCCATGGAGATTTAAAACAACAAAGGATAGATGACTACTGTCGACGGAAAGGCTGCCTTGCCAGTCTACGAATTGACACTAGTATTGGAAGTAGAGGAAACGAAAATTGAAATGGTTAAAGTGCATCGCGGGAGAATACAAGTATTAATAAAATAATGTCGACATATGCAAATACGTGGTAGTTTACGTAACCTTGAAATAACACCAAAAGATGATTGCAATCGGTGTTATGATTCTGCAACATGTTTGGGTAATCTAGGAAGTCACTGGCGTATTGGAATATAATGAACATCTCACAGTTAAGTCCACACCTGTATTAGAGATATTAGATGTGCCGGAAAACCTGGTTGTGCCAATTTGCCTGCACACATTGGCAACTGTCTGTTGAAAATGAATATGTAGAGAAAGCCTAGAAAGTTATTCGTATGGGGCAACGTACCAACAGCGATACGTAGGGTACAACATCTTAGGGAAAGAATAGATATTGCAACAATGAATTTTTTGGGGCAGTATTTACATTATTGTATAACAAAGTTGGTCATATGTGAGATCGAGGATGTACATTGCGCTCATATGCTTACTTATTCGGAAGCGTGGGATTGTGAGGTTCTACAGCTCGATTATTCAGCAACGTTTCTTAGCATTGTTTACGTTACTGTTTATAATTTCTCTTTTTTTGATCTTAATGCAGTAATCTAACACGTTTTCAATGATCGAGGGGTTATGACCCGGATCGACATAGAGAGAGCTACTTGCTAGAGTGAGTCTTCCTATCCTCCTATTAGCTGAAAATGCCGTTCATGGTCTACCTGCATGTGTAAAGGTTACCAAACTCAGGGTGACTATACCTCTCGCCACTGGATGTTTCTGCGACGGTCAGACATCTTGGGCCTCGGGTACATATCACGTGGAGAGGATCACATCTCACATTTGGGATGTTGGGAGTAGCGCAAAATGCAGTCATACCGGGGCAATGCTAGAGGGTGAACATATCCGCTAGGCCGATCTGGCAGGCGCGTCTGGTTATCGGGAACGACGTGGAACCAATCTTAAATTGTCCCAGTCTCCGGTTAGTTCGATTAGCCAAAAAATTAGATCCTTATCATGGTCCTCGAATGAAAGCATATGTTTGCCATCGTAAAAATCACAATGAAATAAGGAGGGCGAAAAGCCTAAGATATCACCTACGAGTTCCTTCATTATATATGTCAGAGTAAATGACTCCGGTAATGAAAAATCTCTCGAGGTATTTCACTACACTATATTAATTTAGTATCCGAAACCGCGTGGATAAACAATTCCAATAGGAGGGAGGGAGTGTGGCATTCCTGTTCATTCCAATAGAATAGTTGGGATAATGGTTTAGCAGCAATATAGGTCAGTGGGGCCACTACAGGGTTTGTGACAGATTCGGAGAGGATAGTATAATGTGAGAAAGTGGTCGATTTAAAACATCAATTGTTAACATATATTCGATTTTCTCTAAGGAGGGCCCTTCAGTATCTGTATTGGTAAGCGCAGCCTTGCGCGATCACAGGTCTCGTGGAAATGTTGTGTAAATCAGACCTACTTATGGTGAGGCCTAGGGAAATAATCATAATAGTCGGGACACCAAACGGGCATAGACACGTTTAAAACTGAAATCTTGTAAATTCTAGGGTATAGGTACCATTGGTAAATGTGTGACAATGCTTAGACTATCAAAATAGTTACATTGCTCGGAGAAAACATCTGGGGGAAACGATCGGTACGACTTTCAGTGGACATTCACTGGAGCTAAAAGTCACATTGTGTTGGTAAACAAGGCCAGAGCACATGATATTGGTAGCTTTAATATGTGTTAAATATGTCATGCTACAAAATCTCCAATAAAGCAAATTGATGAATGGAATACCAATGATCCAATTATATACACATAAAAGTATTGTCTGTTTTATCACATCGCAATATGGTGTGTGTTGTGAACATACTTGCTCACCGGAAGGACTGTTGGGTAAAGGCATTAAAAAGGCGCGGAGGACGCCTGGCTGTACAGAGCGGAGAAGGTGGAGCTGAATGCTTACTGCTAACTACAACGACTGGCACGATGCACATAAAACGGAGAACAGATTAAAAATCAAATGGGAACATTAAATATGGAAGACATTTGTAGGTAAAGACGGCAATCCATAGTCCCTTTAAGAGTTTATTTCTTTTTTGGGGGACAAGATGAAGCAAGCATTAGAACTCTTTAGATGATATTAAGCACTGGATAAAGACAAATCAGAAAGAGCGAAACATAGATGGATCCATAGATGCCTATTTGGTGAGGGCAGGTGCCTTTTATTCGTGGCGTATTCTAAAAGATTAAACCTACACTTTAATATACTGTCGGCACAGTTCAAGTAAAAACACGTCGTGCGAGAATATGAATATTCGGATGTGACATATGAAAGTACTGATGCGCAGAGCTAGCTTTGTTGTAAACAAGCCTGTGACTTTTTTCTATCTCGGTATTTTTATTTAAATAGCAACGATAGCAATGACGTAATCAAAGGTGGATTTTCAGAGTTATTTAACGATATATTACTTGTAATATAAATGATTTTTGGCGAGTCAAGATAGCGCTTACACAGAGTCTATGTTCGGAGACTGGTGGTGGCGAAGGTCCCCAAGGGATAGATGAGTATATTTCTATTGTTTGAAGAGGTACAAGGTGATTAAAATAAAACATCGACGATACCTGGACGTACTCAGCGGCCATACAATGAGATGAACAGCAGGGACAGAGAATTTAAGAAAATAATGTTATGAGGAAGCCAAGGGCTAGATATATCAAATTTTTGGCTAAATGATATTGGTCGAAGAAAGGATAGAAATTTACTTTCAGCTTATCGAGATTATTCAAAATATTAATTCACTAACGGCGGTTAATCAGTTGTCTTTGATTCTGAATGTCACAGTGCGCAAAAAGTTGACCGACCTATGTATCGTCTCGTTGGTCAATGTCAACAAACTCATAAGAAAGGTGAGTCTAGACATTAGTTATAGGTCGACCAAATTATGCGCTTAGCTTAGGAATTCCGTACTCTGAAACAAAAATACTGGGACGATTCAAGAGAGCTTCAAGTTTACCTCCAACCTTATAAAAGGATATGCGATTGTCGGGCCGCACGGATAAGTTTTACAGCATAAGATTTCGCGCACAGCTTTCGAGAGTGATTTGCCTGCATTTCCTAAAGCCAGTCGTAGATTTCTAATATATTCTAATAAAATACATTATTAGCATTAGCCACCACGTGTATTTGTCAAACATACTTTAAAAATATTCATTAAAGCCCTGTAAAACCTAAACTGCCAAGCAGTTATGTATTTCGGTCGTGTCCGTGCATTTAGGTACAACATAAAACCATTCTGTTAAAGTAACAATGATGCAAGAAGCTATATGTAGCCCAAATCTTAAACTTACAATCTTCAAATTATTCCTTTGGATTTGACGTCATACAAACTTTAATTCAAATATAGATAGTCTAGTGGTAACCTTGACGACAATGAAATCATCAGAGTGTTGAAAAATATATTCAAAATCTTTTTGATATATCAAGGATAAGATGATTTGCGGCGAGAAAAATGTTCACCGGTACAAAAAGAGTTAACATCCCTTAATATTGATTTTTCTTTGCTGTACCACACAATACTAATTTCCGAGCTTAGTGGTATAAGAATCAAGAAACCAAATACAGCTGTTAATTTCAATGTGGACCTAAGGAGATTGTTTGATCTCCCTCGCAAAGTCTTCAATGGCGTGTGAATTCACATAGTCTCCTAAATGGATGTGATGGATTTGGCTATCTTAAATATACTTTTAAATATTCAAAAGATATCAACCCAAAAGAGAAGAGTAGAAGATAATGTCAAAAAATATCTTCGGAAGTTGCAGTCAAATAAAGTAGGTAAGTGTAAAAGCTCTACTAACAGGTGACGTTGTTTAAAAACGTTAAATAATTGATAAAAATCAAGATGTAATTAAATATTTAGAGACAGAAGATACACTATAACCAGAAGAGAGCTTGCTTAATGTATTTGCTCATTATGTAAACTTGGAACCCGAAAGGATAAAAAAAATTACAAAGCTTGTGAGAGAACGTGTCCTGGGAAAATTTAAAACCTGGTCCCAGGACACTAAAGTCAAATTAGAGAATTTGGAGCACTTTTGAACTTGGAAGGGGGAACATTGGTTTTTAAATATAAAACAATGATATTTCCATAGTCACTAGATGATTTTACATGTTTAAAAATAGAATTAACATATCGAATGATTTATTATATATGTCTGTTATCATAAAGTCTTATATTGTGTTTTTACCGAATACTTATATGGATAAGCAGCTTCCAAAACTGAGGTAAACATGATCACGGAAATTATAATAGACTAGTAGACATCGTGCGTGTGCAATGAATACTCAATGTAGGACAACAGTTTGCTAACCGAAAATTTAATACGACAGACATATTTCTAATGCCATGGGATGTGTTACCGGAGAACGTACGATCATTAGAAATGATTGTGTTAATTGAACGGAGGTGAGAAATATCAGACTATAAAGTCTGTGGTTTTTTCAGTGCTGAAAGTTAATGAATTACACAACACAGACCTGAATGAAATTATACAATATACGACTTTGACAACATAGACAACAACAAGGAGAATAGGCAGTAAACTAAGCAAATGAAAGAAAACTTATCGGGATAGTAATTTACAATATCCTAGTTTCTATATCAAAGGAACTGTCAGAGAGTGCTGTCGGGGAAGTAGTTGGGGAAGTGACGTATGTTAGAACCGACAAGTTCATAGGATGTCATTGAGTACGTAACCTCCATACCACACAAATAAATTAATGGCAATTCAATAGAATATTGAACTCTGGTTACATATCCTTCGACAACCGCTACTGAATAACTTTAGATACGATGATCGTGGATTAAAGTATGGGTGGGTAACGGATAATATTTTGGAAGCTGGCTAGTTCTAATAAATTTACTTTCGATTAAGACACAAGACTCGCGGTATACAATCTATGCCGGATTACCCCTGTGTCTGTAACACCGTAATACCGATAAATTATTGTAAGCAGATGAGATTTTGATGCTCAATATACAGACATCTCTAACCTCTTCTTAAAAACGTCGTAGAATCAGGTGTACAGGACGTCGAAGTTAAACATATACAGTGTCGCTCCTGCTCTGAACTGTTGTACGAACGCTCTTATGTAACTAACACAGTCTGCGCTGCTGTTAGAAAAACCTGAACCTGT
>CAJDSM010143536.1:0-11890 GCA_903981925.1 Ostrea lurida | reverse complement strand
GGTAACTAGCCTATTTTATATTCATAAGATATTCTCCGCTTTACATGATATTTTAAAGATTTTTATACTCCCGAGACGAAGTCGGGGGAAGCATTAATCGCTATCCCTCAGTGCGTCGCGTCGGCTGTCGGCGTCCCATCTTGGTTAAATTTTGTGTTGGAGCAAGTGTGCATTTGTGCCTATTATCTAGCTTATTACTGGTCCAATTTGCCCCAAACTTGTATGGCATGATGCTTCACTGGGTTAAGACGAGAGGATCATACATAGACTTAAATACTGATCTGAGCCATAGGCTTCGGATGCTGGATGAAGATAAGGTTGTTAGTGCTGGTTAAGTTTTTGGCATCAATGTGCATTATGCTTATATCTAACTATACTATCCGATACTCCCAAACTGCAATGGATGATGCTTGGGGGTAATGAAGAATATATAGACTTAAATAGCTGAATCTGAGCTAAATGCTTCGATGCTGAGGAATATAAGATGTATGCTGGTTAAAGTTTTTGGAAGCAAGGTATATTTGTTATCATCTAAATATGACGGGTCTAATTGTCACTAAACTTGCATGGAAGGTGTATCTAGTGATCTGAAGGACTACCACACACTGGTTGCTGATTCTCAGCTGTAGGTTCGGATGCTGTAAGAGATGTGCTATTAGAGATGGTTAAAGTTTTTGGAGCAAGTTTGCCTATAATGTCATATCGAAATAATACTTGTCCAATCTTCACCAAACTCTCATGGATGGTCTGTCGGGTGATACTGACTTAGTGATGCTGAATCTGAGCTGTAGGATTCGGATGCTGGAGAGTATGTTGTTTAGATAGGCATATTTGAGTTATTGCTTGTTAGTTTAATTATATCATGGAAATGATACTTCCAATCTTCACCAAACTCAATGGATGGTCTGTCGGTGATACTGACTTAGTGATGCTGAATCTGAGCTGTAGCGTTCGGATGCTGGAGATGTGAATTTTCTTTAAGATAGCCATATTGAGTATCACTTTTTCAGTTTAATCAGTATCTAATTATTATTGTCCAAGTCTTCACTAAATTCTCTGATGGTCTGTGGTGATACCCTTAAAAGCGAATCTGAGCTGTAGGTTCGGATGCTGGAGATGTGCTGTGAGTTAAATAGGCATATTTGAGTATTGCTGTTCAGTTTATCCTATGCTAAAAAAATTACTTGTCCAATCTTCACCAAACTCTTTGTTTTTTTCATAGGATGGATTTATTGGATGCATACCGACTAAGAAGATGCTGAATCTGAGCTGAGGTTTGAATGCTGGAGATGTGATGTTTGTTATAGCATATTTGAGTATTGTTGTCAGTTAATCTTATCAAAATCATTATTGTCCAATCTTCACCAAACTCTCATGGATGGTTTATTGGGTGATACCACTTAGAAGAGCTGAATCTGAGCTGTAAGGTTCGGATGCAGAGATGTTGTTAATCATATATATTGTATCACTAACCATATCTTAATAATGACTTGTCCAATCTTCACCAAAACTCTCATGGATAGTCTGTCGGGTGATACCGACTAGCATGATGCTGAATCTGAGCTGTAGGCTTTCGGGATGCTGGAAGATGTTTGTTTAAATAAGGTATTTGTTCAGTTTAACCATATCTAAATAATAAGGGTCCAATTCTTCACCAAACTCTCATGGATAGTCTTGTCGTGAACCCAAACTTAGATGATGCTGAATTGAGCTTAGGTCGGATGCTGGAATGTGATGTTGTTTAAATAGGCATAGTTGAGTATTGTTTGTCAGTTTAATCTTATCTAAAAAATATTATTTGTCCAATCTACCAACAACTCTCATGTGGTTTATCGGGTATACTACTTAAGAAGAGCTGAATCTGGAGCTGTAGTTTCGGATGCTGGAGATGTGTTTAAATAGGTTAATTGTTACAGTCTAGCCATATCTGAAATTATGACTTGCTACAATCTTCACCCAAACTCTCATGATATCTGTCTGGTGATAGCCGACTTAGATGATGCTGAATTGAGCTGTAGGTCGATGCTGGAATTGAGTGTTTTAAATAGTATATTTGAGTTATTCTTATTCAGTTTATCTCTAAAATACTTATCCAATCCATCACCATATGGTTCTATTGGTATACGACCTTTAGAAAATGCTGAACTGAGATGTAGATTTCGGATGCTGAGATGTGATGTTGTTTAAATAGGCATATTTGAGTTTATTGCGTTGTTCAATTTTCATCAAACTTAGACGAAGAATGTGTCTTGTGATCAAAGTATTTGAGTAGTTTAGATGCTGTATCACATAATATTTATACGATATGTATGTTATATATTGATATTGTATGACATTATATGATACGATATTATAGATATGTATGATATTTTATATATTATACATATGGTATGATACAATATTTATACAATTATGGATTGAGCGATATTATTACTATACCATATGGTATGATATGATTTTGGGCTTATCCGGATTATGACGAAAATTTAATTATTTTGGATTAAATTGTTAAAATTTATAACGGAAATTTTTTAATGGTTTTTTTGGGATTAATGAACAATTTATATGACTATGTAATGATACGATATTATACGATATGGGATGATACAATATGTATGATAGAATATAATATATTAATATCTATATATTATGGATGATCAATGTTATATTGATTATGGTATTGATATTATACGATATGGTATTATACGATTGGTTTGAAATATGTTACGATATTATACAATATGGGTATGATAATTATGATACAATATGGTATGATACGATATGGTTTGTATGATAAATGTATGATAAGATATATCATATATGCGTATGATACGATAGTATATAACGATATGGTATGACACGATATATACAGATGGTATATACGATGTTATATGATTTGTATGACAATTATATGATATTATAATATTTGTATGATATTTTATGATATTGTATATATGATATTATACGATATGGTATATGATATTATACAATATGCGATATACAATATAATACAATATGGTATGATGCATACTTATACTATACGATATGGTAGATATGATTGTATGATATGATAAGTATCATATGTTATTATATATATGGTGTTATATGATATGGTATGATACGATATTATATATATGTATAATACAATATGATACCGATATTATATGATATGTATTATACAGTATAGTGTGATATGATAGTTATATGATAGATACAATAGGTATATACGATATGGTATGAACAATATTATACAATTTATGGTATGATACGATATGGTATTATACAAATATATTCTATGATTACATATTAAATATGATATGGTAGGAATATATGATATGTATGATACAATATTATATGATATGGATTATTAAATATTATATATATGATACATAATGGTATACGATATGTTGATATCATACAATTATATACGATAGTGTATGAACAGTATGTATGATACGATATATTATATACAATATGTATGATACAGATTTGTTTGATATGATGATACCCAATATCATATGTAGGTATAATACGATATGCATATAATATATTATACGATATTTATATTATATAATTTTATACATAATATCATATTATATAATATCAATGTACATAATCGATTTTATATAATATATTAATTCCTATATTATAATAGATATCAGTAATTATATGTATTATAATATATGAATAATAGATGTTATATTATGACATTATGATAATTTTTTGGATTGGTAATATGAAAAGTGTAATGATGAAAATCCTGTGGGTTAAAATAAAGCAAAATATAATAAATGGTGCCATTATAAAGTGTTGCCCCGTCGAGGTGAGCTTGTAATCTTTGATTACTATGTTTGTTCATGGAATTATTTGATTGTTACACAACGTGCATCGTTAAAAAGAGCAGTCATTTACAACACCAGAAAAATAATGCAACTGGGATAATACTTATAAAGATTTTTTAAAATTAAGAATGTTTGTGAGGTAGATTAATTTGTGGGTAGAGTGACCACCAAACATTGATCCCTACGGAACAATGATAATTCCAGGAAGCATTTTTTTGTTTTCAGTGGTGAGTAAAATGTCCAGATCTAACATCAATAAATTCTTCCAAAAAAGAATGTTTAATTTTATAATTCCAATTTGTTCACTTATCAACAAATTAAAGAAAAGTTGAAATAGTTTCGTGCATTCTGTTATATTCATTTTCATGCGTATCATTACGTCATTGTTGCGGATTTATTATGTTCAAATCTCATTCAGATTTAATTTTATCCAATCAAAACAACTGTAACAAAGGACAGAATTATTTTTACATAAATTCTTGATATTTAACAGCTCTCGCATGTCACGTGCTGAACCGAGGATAGAGAGTGTGTTTCCACGGTCATCAGTCACACTATCCAGCCTGGATGGCGTGTCTTACGTACCCCTATACGGCCGTTCACTGTCGGGGTCTCCAGCAGCTGGTGATAAGCGTCCGATCAAAGGTCAGGAAAACAATGGTTCTACCTACAGTAAGATGGAACCACCTGCTGGTAAAATGTGAATGATTCTACATAATAAGATCCTTCAATTCCTTCTCACAAAACTTTTCGCCAGAAGAAGGTGCTCTGCCTGTCTGTTGTCCGCATCCAGCCTTTCCAGATCTCCACGTTGGAATACCTGGTTTCCCCTCCCACAGACTTCGGCAGCAGTTTACCAAAAGAAAAAAAAGAGAGACCTTTAATTTTTGAAAATGTATGCTAATGAATCACTTTTTGTTCTGTTGGTTTTTGTCAGTAGCGGCTCTGCGATAATGCCGCATTCCAATACATTGCGATTGTACTAAAAAATATGGATGCAATACATTTTCATTACCGTATCCGGCGAAGATGCTTTTTTTTTTCGCTCGAAAATTACAGTTGACTCAAGATGTCCTAACATCAAATATTACATTTCATACAGCTGAACATTTTGTATGTTCTAAACACTAAGACATGGGTTTTACTACTTCCAAAGTGCTGCAATGAAGTTAAGCAACCAAGTCTTATATTGCATCTATATCCGGAACTTGTTTTTAAAATTTCATTTTATTCTGCAATAGAAATCAATCTTACCATATACTCGCTATAAGTCGATTTTGGGAGTAAATGTTTGGTCCAAAAGTCTGTATCCGACTATAGGGCGAAATCCTAGAGATCAATATTTCCTAGTCACCAAATGTAAAGACAACCACATTACGTGATCTCGTCCAGACAAAATAGTCTGGACATAGAAAATATGCAAGAATATTATTGAACACAGGTAAATGATAAAAAATTACATGATATGATTTTTGGAGAAAGGATAATCAAATACGGCATTCATTGCTGCGAAATATTTTTTGAAACGGGGCAAAATCAGCTGCAAGTTTGGATCTGAAATTTGTTAACCGATTCTGCAAAAAAGTTACCGACTTATAGGCGGGGTCAAAGGCCAAAAAATCCTCAAAAGATCTCAAAAAGCACAACACGATTATAGGCGAACCGACTTATAGGCGAGTAATACGTAAAAGTCAAGTAAAATGAGCAAAAAAAGATGTATTCTTCATTTGAAAATTGTGCAGTACATATCGCATACAAAATTTCATCTGATACGCAGCCCTATTTTTTCAGTAGGATGCCCATTTCTCTTTTATACTGTAGTGTTCTCTATTTTTTCAGGAGATAGATATCCAAATTGATACGGATGTGTTTGTTTATTTTGGTAGGTGACGAGATGAATGACAGTGAAAACTCAATCAGTGAGATTAAATAGGCTTATCAAGAGAAGCAGGAAACTTCCAGGAGGCACAGAGACGGGAAAATGAACGTAATATAAAGGAAAGACGTCGGACCGAGATAAATAAGACATGTGAAAGATAGTTAACACATACATGGATACGTAACAACATGCACAATTATACAAATGCTGCAGTTAAACCCAGTATATACCATAATGCATGAATTTCTAAGATGCAAAAACAATGTAACTGCATTAATCAAAATAGGTTTTCAGTACATACTGTAGATTCCTTATTTACCGAGTTTACTTTATATTGCAGGACGCTAACACGGAAAATCGCAAAGAACGTAAATTCGCGATTGTTGTATTTTGAAGATGTTTACATGTATTTTAGTACAATAAAAATAAAGCGAAAACATTTTATTTTCGTGATGCGATGCTCCTCGCAAATTGCGCGATAAATAAATTCTCGCGTTTAATTAGAATCTACAAATGTTGGGAAAAATTTGTTATATATTTCACCTAACCATCCTTGATTCGCCTTAACAATTATTAATAAAACATCTAGTGTGAATCTCTTTTAAATATACACACACCCTTAATAATAGAAGTGTCTAATTATATTTAGAATAAAATCAGTAAAAAAGACCTATGATACGGATACGCTATGCTAAATCCGATCTCAGCATGTTTTTAAACCTTTCGCATAAATCGCAGTAAGTCTGAAGTCAGTTTACAGTTACGTATGTTCTGATTATGAAACATTGCATGTAGTTAATGAAAGACACACACAGAGAGAGAGAGAGAGAGAGAGAGAGAAAGAGAGAGAAGAGAGACTGTAGAGAGAAGAGGAGAAGAGAGACGAGGGGAGAAGGAAGAGAGAAGAGAGGATGAGAGCAGAGAGACTAGTGTATATGATGTGAAGTCTGGAGACTGGATCAGGTCACAGAGAGTGGGGGAAGAAGGAGTGTTGCGCTGTAAAGTAGCAATTGTACTGCTGTGGAGTGACCTCGAGGCAAACAAAGTCTGACCAATTAGCACGCAGGACCAGTAAGAGGGGGGAATAACTCCGGCTGGACAACTCTGTAGTCACTGAATACATATCTACAGGAAGGCAGTTATTTCTCACACAGCGGGGTTCTAAACGAGTATCTTTCGCCACGTAACATCTCCGGGGTTTGTCTGCTGAAACGTGCTGTCTGTCGGGAGTTGTGTCGTGCCCGGGCGTTTGTATCGTACTTTCATGTGGTCGCGTTGTTCGGTCGTTAGTGGATCTGTACGCGGTTGACGGTGTCGTGGCCGTGTGTGTTCTCGACTGGTGCTGTTTTGGCGTGGTTAGCGCTGTAGTGGTGTTTGTTTTGTTTGTTACTCCTCCTTACTGCCCCAATTGAGATTCAAGTTTGGCTCAGGACCAATGAGCGCTTTACTTTGTTTGAAAAGCTATAGCGAGTTTAGCGGGTGAGTATTTTGAAAAGTTACAGTAGTTTTGCATGTTTAGTAATATACTGTAAACTTGAAAATGATGCCAGGGTTATATTGAATTACTAATAATATGTACACTGTACTGGCTTATAAATGAGATGCATACTGGCAGAGTATATATTATGCCCTAAAAATTGGCCAGACTCGGTAAAGCGATTAAAGAAAATTAGTTTCTTTAACCCCCCCCCCCCCAATGTGCACAAACCACACAATATTGACTGCTTTCTCAAAGTTTATTTGTGCAAATAAAAAAGCGCATGTACACTTATTTATTATTATTATACTATTTATCATGAAAATTTCAGACTGTTTTAGGATACTTAAGAATGAAGCTAATTTGACCTAGGTTATACGATATAATCTAACTTTGGTGCAGTTTTTTACGCTGTATAATTCCAGAAAAATTGCACTTAACATTAAATATGATGAATGAACTTGGCGAGATTAATAAGAATTCTGCATGAGAAGGACGAATTTTTGTCGTAGCAACAAAGTAGGAAACAACAACGTCAATTGCATTGTCGACCCATTTCTAAAGGACGGTGCATAATGAGCAAATTAGATTATACAAATAATTGATATTTGCTTCAAGTCTTGTTTCAGCCAATCCAAATTGCTTTTAACAAGTAAATTAAATTATTTATGAATACTCCTTTAATAGTGTTGATTCAAAGCTATTGTTATTTGGCTTCCATGCAAACCAGATATAAAGTGTACATGTGTTAAAGGGATATGGGTTATTTTGTCAAAAAAATATAAAACAATCAAAAGTCCAAAAACTCGGCATAAGTCATTTTCGTTAAGGATGGTTGTTAGGCTAGCTTTTGAGAAAAACAACTGGCGCAGGACACTATCATTAAGTATTTACTGGTTCAATACTGACCCTATCGGTACAAACATATTATACATTACAAACTGAACCCTGTCAGGTTTTGAAAAAAAAAGAATTGTGTCAATTCAGATTTTGAAAGGTTTGGTAAGGGGGGGGGGAAACTTATAATTTTTGTGGGCGGAAGATGATTAATCAAAAAGCATGATTTTAAAGTCATCATTTTCGCAAATTCTACCGGTCGCTATATGGACCTGTTGCGATACAAATTATTTCACTAAATCATATGTTGACTGAGTTTTGTTCATACCCTTTGTTAGGACTGTCATTTTCAGTTACTAGATTTGACGACGGGTAACCCCGTTTACTTTTGGTTTTCGACTACAGGCTTCACGGCGGGTGTGACCGGTCAGGCAGAGGATGCCTTACTCCTCCATGGCACCTGATCCTGCCTTCGCTTTCGTCGAAAGGTCCGTGTTGCCCTTACACTCGATTTTTGTATGTGTTTTTGCGGACTCCACGAAATTACGTCCCCACGAACCAGTCAAGTTTTTGTTATCCACAGACATTGACCCCCATGCATTTAAATAATTCCACAGTAATTCCTCTGCATTGATAAATCAGGCTTTTTACCTGCATTAGTCGCCCCAGCAGGAGCTCGGAGGACTGTCTGGAGGCGTCTAACACCGTCTCTGGTACCACACACACAATCATCTCCAGGACCCGCATCAGACACACCGCGATCTCGAAACACGTGGCGCAAATCTTCAGAGTCCGCGCCTCCAAAATCCGCAATTCAGTTCGCGAAACTTGCTGCTGAATCTGTAAATGAGACAGAAAAAAAAATTAATCCTTCTAAAATCAAATACATGTAGGTCCAAGATAGGATATTTAATGTTATTTGAAGAACAATTGAATTATACGGAGGGCTTTTTGTTTTTATAACTTTGTTATTTAGCCATTTGAGTAAACAGTATATGACAGTTAACTTTTTCACCATAGTAGTCCAAAGGACTAGTAAATCTTGTAATTAACTAGTCCTGCTTGGCCTGTAGCTACAGGCAGGATGAAGCTTTCCCACATATGGTGGTGGTGGGCAGAAAATTTTCAAAGTCTCACAGAAAAATCTTGCATTTTTATTGCAAAATTACCTTCTAATAAACTAGTTTAAGCCTCTGTTTTAAGCCACAATGTTTTGGGTGTAGATTGTATGCTTGAAGTGCAGTGTTACAAGCTTTAGTTTTCTAAGGCAGAATTCATGAGCTTTTGTTCAAGATTAGACAATACTAAGTATTTTGATTTTTTAGTAGTCCACCGGACGAATGATATTCTGATAATCTGGGGCAATATTTACTATCCTCAAGCTATCAGACTACCGTTATCGTCAATCTCTGGTAAATGATTTAGAAGTACCACTAACAGAAACAGGGATTTCTACATTTTAATTCTGAGGCCATTCAGTCCATACTAACTGTTTACAAAATGACATCATTTTTTTATTTCCACCAATATCATGCAAGCTTCTGTTTACCTCTTGCATCAGCCCGATAAACTCTGAAAACGACCAGTTGAGTTGACTAATCAGCGTGTCTAAAAACTTCGTCGAGGCCTCCTGTTCCGTCAGTAACATCTTTCTGAAGATATTCTGAAGTACTATAGAGGGACAGGGCTCTACAATTAAGAGAGTATCATTCAAATTTTCAGGAAAGCCTGTTGGAAAACAAGTTCGATGCAAATAAAATCATACATGTAAAAAGTTACTCTGTAATGAAACACTTTGAAATTTACAGATTCCTGAAGAGAGTAAGTGTTTAACAAATATCTTATTCAATACAGAAAAGGTAAGTCAATAAACTATAGGCCTATATGAATTGCTGATACAAGATTTACAACAATTTAGCATTTTGAAGTGCAAATTCCACAACTTTAAAAATACTACATCTTCTCTCATTCATATAGCAAGGGTGGATTTAATTATGGTATTTCATTTAAAATTAAAATATACAATTGAAATCAGTCTCATCTGACACCTTAATAATTTACATCCCTATGCTCTTTTTAGCATGTTCTTTACGAAAGCCCTCCTGTAGCACGAACTGAAATCCGACACAAAATTCGTTATCCAGTGCATGTTAGATAAGAGAGTTTTCACTGTATCATAATATAAATGCTTACCTTGAAGGCTAGCTGAACCAAACTCAGTTGGTTGAACTTTGGACGGAACAAGATGAGAAAGGTGTGTGTACCGAAATCCGAAACCACACCCCTGTCAAAGAATACCAAACATATTATCAGGATATTCAGACATTTAATTTTCAAACCAGTATGCATGATTATAGTTACTAGATTGTGGGACCTCATATTATCATGAATATTACATTCAAGAAATTGAAGGGCTTACATTAAAATCTATCACATACAGTATCATAATGCATACACGAACATATTTTAGCACATATTGTAAATTACTTCAGAAAAAGCATGCACGATTTCCTGACCTTCCAAATGCGAACCAGAATCCAGTTTGTCTGGGCCCAAGACCTGCTCTCGTAGGGTGTAATCAAAGACTTCATCATGCTCTCTTTACTAAAGAATAAAAACAAACAAAATCAAATCCTACATCAAGCAAGGACAGACAACTACTTACCGGTAGAAATCATTTAAAATTCCGTGGGGCCAATTTTCGAGGATTGCTGAATTTTACAGGTTCGTGGGGCATAATTTCGTGGATTTATATATTTGTAAGAAAGATAAACCTCTGGAATGCCTTTATTCGTTGAGGAAGGAAATTCGTGGGTGAGGGGTATACCCACAAATTCCACGAAAATTGAGCCCCCATGAATTCTAATGATTCCATGGTATACACGAAACACCAGCACAATTTTCTTTCCTTGAACATTTGACTTACATCTCTTGTNATTGAGCCCCCATGAATTCTAATGATTCCATAGTATACACGAAACACCAGCACACTATTCTTTCCTTGAACATTTCACTTACATCTCTTGAGGAAGACCTTCTAAAGATTTCAGGGACTTTGGATAACAAATAAAACAGGCTAAAGCTTGGACGATGCTGTCTCTCAGATCTGCAACAAATACATTCTGCCATCATTATCAAACACAAGAATAACGGGAGAAATTTATTTTCACTCCAACAATACAATTACAGTCGAACCTCGTTATCTCTAACTCAATGGGACTGAGAAAAAACTTAAGAGATATCCATGGATTCAAGATATCGAGGGTAAAATACTTAAAAAAACAGGTGGCTGGGACTTTTAAATCACTTCGACATTGCCAGGGTATTCGAGATATCAGAGTTTGAGATACCGAGGTTCGACTGTATTTTGTGTTAAAAGATAAAAATATTGTATTGATGATTCAAACATCCTCTTACTCCTTAAAAAGACTTGCTCAACTCTGAACACTTATGGTGAAGCTAAAATCAGCAAACAACTCAATTGTACATTGAAATCTGTACCACCTACAGACCTGTGTTGACAATCCTGGCATCAGCAAAATGTCGCACCAAAAACATGGCAAATTTTTTCCTCAATTTGTCATAACCTAAAAAATAGATAGTTTACATATATAGTTTACATTACCCTGACTTTGTGAAATTTCTATAACCTAAGGAATACACCATGTACATTATTCTACAATTAAGTCATCCTTAANTTTTCCTCAATTTGTCATAACCTAAAAAATACATACATATATATTTTACATTTCCCTGACTTTGTGAAATTTCTATAATCTAAGGAATACACCAAGTACATTATTCTACAATTAAGTCATCCTTATAAGTTTGGAATACCTACTTATACGTATGCGT
>CAJDSM010143514.1:0-10344 GCA_903981925.1 Ostrea lurida | reverse complement strand
GGTCCCTCAGTACCAACTAGGTGGCCCCACATCTTTCCCAGAGCTGAGAAATGATTCTCCAGATTTTGAGCCAGACATGAGAGAAATCTTTCATTTGTGTATCCCCTGGATTCCGCCCCCCCCCCCCCCCTACCCGGATTGGACTGCAATAAGAATTTACCCGAGATCCCAGTAATTAAAACACAACCCGAAACATTATATACAGTGAAGTAACAAAAAAAAGTAAATGAAGTATTCATTACAAGGATAATAAACCCATCCCAAACGCGGATCAGTTCCATGGGCCACCCTATTACATTGTAACAAGCGACGGCGCCCATTGTGGTACGTAGTTAATGCACTAATACCCTATTGTTCGTATAGAGGGAAAATGCCACTAACAAACACACCTATCAAGCTGATAGTCCGCCGATGTACTTGAAGAGTTCCTGATTGATCGCGGAAGACAGCAGGCACCATGACCCTGTGTATAAGCGGTCATTAACTCACAAACGCCCCCCTTTAGTCCGATGCACAGTACATTGCAATCCAAGAGTCCAAAGCCACCAATGTCAAATAATGACCCGGTCCTTTACTTGAATCATCGGCAGCGCCATGTAACACAAGTACCGCCAAAAGGATCCACTTGCCACACCAGAAAATCACAGCAGTCTCAAAGTCTACAAGTACATAAAACAAAAAATAACAGCAGTAATCTTGAAAGTAAAGGAAAGGTCGCATCATGTTGAGTATTCGAAGTACTTCTACACTAAGTACTCTTTCAAGGTGCCATTAAAAGTATATATTCCATTAAACCTAAAAGTTTATTTTAACTATGGCAATCCGAAAAGCAAATATATTGCATTGCAATTGCAAAATAAAAGCTAGAATCTTAATGCTGATTAAGTTAAGCAACTTTCTTAGAGAAACATCCTGCGAGTTTTTGCAGAATAGTCTTGAAACACACTTCACTTTTTTCTAAGTTTGTCCCAAATATTGTACTACAAAGACACAAATACTATACAAAGTTTTACAACTACAATTACAATACGTGTAACTTTTTTTAGAATTATCTTTTGTATGGTGTAACAATAAATCTTAGTTATAAACAAAATGTGCAAATTTTCAGAAAAATTGTACATGAATATATTTTGTCTACAAACTAGATTTGTTTTATTTTTTTTTTAAACTCTTTCAACACTAGTATATGTATCAAGTAATATAACCAGACTTGTTATATTTTTTTCTTTTGTTTCCTATGTAGTTATATTATCTATATCCATACCTAACTTTTTGTAGTCAACAACCAAGCTGTGTAAATATCATAAACTGAAAACCTGTTAAAGAATCAGATATATATGATATTGCATTGCCTTCATTATCATTATATAAAACTATTTTGTATGACCCTTCGAACCATTTTTATAAGGGGAAAAGAGGCCTTATATAGCTACGCCTTTTAAGTAGATACATAATAAAAATATTGTTAAAACTTTAATGATTATAATATCCGCAAAATCGTAACATTCCATTGCCTCACCTTCATGTATCTGAGGTGTCGACAAATCGTATCAAAGTGATACATCTTCAAAATAGACTCTCTAAGGAGCGAAACTACGGACGTTATACAATGTAAGAAGTCCTACCCAAAACTGTCAAATTTGCTATGTCCATGTCCGTTTAGTGAGCAATCTGGTTATACTAATAAGTTAAAATGCATTATAATATGTGCATGTATCTTAGAAAATCACCACAGCAAATTGAAACTTTGGCATATAACCAAAACTGGAATTGACTAGGTACGAATTCAGATGTTCTGCCCCAAGCTAGAGCTAATGATACATACCTTAAGCGAGAAAATCGTCATAAATTCTTCCATTCTCTCACCAGAGGGCGTTGTAAACGTTTTCTCTTCAACACCTCTTTTATCGTCTAAATTTACAAGATTTTTGTAAAACGGTTTAAGTTTTTATAATTTGCAGAATTTTTTATCGTTATCATCATTAAGAAACTGAAAGACTTATCTTTTTTTGGCATAATTATTGGGTACTTAAAACGAAAAACTACAACTAAAACAACATTCAAATTTGTCTGAACTATTTGTTTTGGTCTCTCCGCAATAATTTTCACTAGGTTAGATTCAGGGACGTATCATTAAACGTCACATACGTCCACTGGTTAGATGTAAACATGGAACAAAACACAAAAACTCGTAGAAGTCGTAGCTCCAGTGACGAAAATAGAGAGTTACGGGAGTAACAAGAAAAATCTCTTGGGCCGAACTACTTTTGCAGACGATAAACAGAGGTGTAGTGAAAAGCTTGCTAACGCCGCCCTCTGGTGAGAGATTGATGACATTCAGGACCTCGGGTTCGCGTACCAGAGTGTAGATTAATTGATCTTAATATACATAATGTAAAGGCTTGATCCTTGCTGTACCAAGGACAGGTCGTAGGGTCTACCCCTGCGGGGTCTTATAAAGACCAAGGTGTTCACCAGGGGAGACAGGATAGAGTTAGGGCTCGAGTCAGAACTGAAATTCTCATTGTATGTGGCAGTCACTCTTGAAAGGTGGTACCAAGAGGTCTGTTCCCACCACAGTTACCTGTGGGGGCGCTTTGCGCCAGTGCCAAAGGGCGGTAATCCCGGGGTGCTCAGGGATTCCCCGGGTTAGCCGCAGGGATAGATTTGTAAATTTTTATATAAATGGATTGTGCTAACACTCGCCATAAAATGTTTTCATGTTTAATAAATTAGTTAAATTCATTTTGGTTTCCATGTCTGCATCATAGATTAAAGGTTTCAATATCATCAATTACAAACCCAAATATTTAAAGACTGCCTAACACTTCGATTTCAAAGACGTAATTTCTAATTCTTAAAGCCGCAAGGACGATTTCATATAGTGTATATCCATTGGTATTTGTTATGATTTAGAGTATTTGGGTATTTCGTGTCAATGACTTTTATACACACTCCATATGTCCCGATCAAGAAATGCACATTTTGTTTAAAGTGACAATACTCTATTGGTGTATGTAAAATTGACACAAATTTAATTGGTACAATTAACTTCAAAACACGGATAATAAATACATTTTAAAATAATATTTAGATTGATTGATTGATTGATTATTTATTGTTTTACGTCCCACCAAGAATATTTCACTTATATAGAGACGTCACCAACGCCGGTGTATATTTAGACATATATAACTTTGAATTATTGAAATACCTTTTATCACATTTGTATTCCAACTGAACTCATATGTTATCTAGTCGAATAGATCAGTGCATACAGGTTATACTAAAATACATGCATATTATAGATAGGCACAGCTGTGCTATATAAGTCCGATATCATCTTTGAAAAACTTAATACTTAAACCTCTCATCATGCGTTGGCCACACCTGTTCCTATTGTCCCTCTGCTACACGATATGTCTGGCTCAGACTCCAGGATTTAAGTCGTTTTTTGGAACCTCCATTTTGAATGAAACTCGGAGAGAACCCTTAGTATTTGATAATCCTCTTCCTAAATGGATTAAAGGAACATTGGTTAGTGGACGAAGAAATATCAATTTCATTTAGTCAATTTTTTCTAGTGTATAAGTTGATCATCAATCTTTTATTTTCAGTAATGTATCTGATATTTTTTTTTAGATACGCAATGGACCAGGGCGAATAGAAGTGGGTAAACGCTCGTTTCAGAATTTGTTTGATGGATTTGCAAAATTGCATTCATGGCAATTTCCTGGAAATGGGTCCTCTTTTTTCACATCTAGATTTGTTCAGAGCGAATGCTACAACGAATCATTGCGAATGAATGATATTGCACTGTACGAAACACTGGACGCCCTCTCTCCCCCACTGAATCTATCGGAGCAGAAAACGGCCTTCGTTCGTGGGATGGACAACATGAATGTCAATGTATATAACTTTTCCGGAGACTGTGTTATTCTCAATGACTACTGGAAGTTGTACCAAATCGACTGTAACACATTAGATACGATACGATCAATAACACCAAAAATTCCGGGAGAAGACATTGGTTTCCCTTATGCAAGTAAATTGTCCGTGGCACATCCGGTCCGAGAATATGGTACAAACAATCATTTAACTGTTCTGCAGAGTATAAGCATGCTACCCCTGCTGCCTCATAAATTAACCTTTGTCCGAATAAGGTCTGCAGGTGTTCGGGAAAAAATCGCGGAATGGAATGTAAAAGAAATGCCCTATTTGCACTCTTTCTCGGTAACTGAACGATTCGCCGTTATCTTCGCATGTCCTTTTTACGTGAGTGTGGAGAATATATTAAAGGGATCTACCCCAATGGACAGTCTTATATTTCACAAAGACAAAGCAACTAATGCCTATATAGTAAACCTTAGTACAGGAAAGGTAATATTGAACACAGAAACGTGTCCGTTTAGGCATGCAATCACGTCAAAACGCTCTACGAGCTGGACGATGACCACCATTTCTATATGTGAATATGCGGAAAGCTGTTAATCCAAGACGCTTCGGTAATGCCATTCTTTGAATTAAGATTCTGATGAACAAAACAGAGACCGCGACGCTTTTCCATATAAACCTCTTTAAGGAGTACAGAATTGATTTAAAAGAAAAAAGATAACCTGCTTGATCTTCCAACCATTAATGAACATTACCGATCCAAACACTACTGCTATGCTTATGGCATCGTTTTTAAAAGTGACTTTAAAACATGGGGCAACTTTTCTTTTGTGAAGAAAGACATGTGTAACACCACAAGAGACCTTTCTTGGTCTGTTCCGGGCCACTATCCGATGGAAGGCTGGTTTGTTCCAAATCCAAACGGATCGGCGGAGGACGATGGCGTCCTTATGGTTCCGGTTTTCAACGGAAACATTGAGAAAACTTATCTTATGGTTCTTGACCCTAAAACAATGAAGCCCCTGTCCACAGCGTATTTACCTGTTGGTATACTCTTTCATTTTCATGGACGATTTTTGGAAAACGTGTATTGAATATTTTCAGCCTTCTCGATAGTATACTTTTTATTTGGTTTGTCCGGTGAAAATGTTTCTGAGGAGTTTATATTGTAATTCAGAAGTGGAGTTAAATCTTTGTAATAGAATTTATCATTAATGATGCTTTATGTGAACAGCACCTAATCAGTTACCTAATTTGACAAGTTAATGAGCCCGATATTTTTTTTTTACGATATCCATAATGGATTGTTAGCAAAAGGTATTATTTTGGAAGGATGTATGTATCTATGTACTCTAATTCATTAGAATGTATTGAGAGAATATACATTGTCTTTGTCTTTATTTGAAGAAATGGAAAGAGGAAATATTCATTTCTAGTGATCAGCCATTCAAAAAATGAATGTGTTACATACCACTTACATTATACGGTCAAGTACTCTGAAGTTGATTCTAAAAATGAAAATGACTATGAGTTTACCATTGACAATATCTTAGAAGTCTTTGGTGATCAGGTCTTCCAACATACTGTCGGAATATTCATTGGCACAAATGGTGCTACCTTATTTGCTGACCTGCTCTTTAATATTGCTATGATGCATAAGTTATTGGAATGCATGCATCTATATTGCATCTATGAGAAGAAACTATCCTTTGCTGTGGCCATCAATTCGACATCTAAAATACACCGACCACGTTTTATCTATAACCAATAATCATTATCATTTATATGTCGATTCGATATATCCCAGTGAAATCAAAACTAAAGAACCACCAAATCTCCTACATCTGCTTCGTAATGTTGAACTTAAATACTAATGACAAACTAACATCTCAATTCTATGAAAAATGAGATGACTAATTAAGGTGAATCCCCATACCCCCTTTAAATTCTAATTCTCCATAATATTTCAACCAAAATTTGTATGTATATTGTGAAGAATGTATATTAACTGAATTAATGAAAAAAAAAATTCTCGCGACATTCCGCCCAAGTAACAAAACTGCTTCTAAAAAATAGATACCCATTATCGCGTATAAAACCGCGTAGCGTTAAATCTATACACAAGTTTTGACAAGCACTAACCCTTAATATGGACAATGGCACAATATGTTCTTTCGTTGGATTAATAAACACAAAATTATGTTACATTTTACTATTTGCAACAAATTTCCCCCACTAGACTCATACGTGTTGGCTTCAAAGTGACGGAAAATGCACATATTAGCATCCAGATTTGGCTTCACTATTCTATCATACCCGGAAGATTTGTGCTTCAAAAACCTTCAGAATTTTGAAAGATTTGTTAACATTGTTATTTACCTAAACCTTCAGGACATGCATTGAACATAAAAAAGAAGATGGGGATGAGCAGATAATTTGAAGATGTACAATGGACCCCTCTATGGCTAAAACCCTTGAAAAACGCCAGCGTATTTTAAAAACGGTATTGTCTAACTTACCGATCCTATCAATTTATCTTATCGATTACTAAAATATCTTTCATGAATTCTATAGTATGCGGTGTAAATCAGCTATTAGACCATATATAAGTAAACTACATGTCCACAATTACACAATTACCCTTCACAAAATATTATAGCATTGATTATTTGACACACGTGGCAAACACTCTTTATAAACCCGTTTCTAGCTAGATACACGAATTTTCATTGGAACAATGTTTGAGAGGAAGACAACTCCGAACATTGCAGAAATACTGACTGCGAAGCTAGACGAGGTAGCGGCAATAGCGCAATGCCGGATGCATCGAGGGGATATTGAAAATGATTTTGAAAGCAAGAATACGTTGTACTGGCTGAACCAGATTGATTGATTATGCAGGAAATTTCTTTGTTTGCATTTGATGAAATAATAAAATATATAGCCATCTCGCAATGAATTCACTATCCGTGTAGACTTTGTAAATCTAAAACTAATCCTGAACGTTACGTCACATAGAGTACTTAAACATTACGTCACCAATAGCTGAAAAAATAAGCTGTTTTGGTTAGACAAACATGATAGCCATATCCACAACAGAAAGCATTTTTACATGTTCTAGTGAATGCTGAGTCAGGTGAACGCGTTATACCCAAACTTGTACACAATTGAGATATTGGAAACATTCTAAATATATCACCCCGAACTTCGGTGCCACCGCACTATCCCTGTACCTTTGGTGATAAATATCGAATATTATAGTTTAGATTACAACCATATCTAGTAGACCTCACATCAAGCCGGATATAGCCGCTGCGAATGGTTATGCTAAGTGTTGACTGAGGTGAGCGAGTGTACTTGGTAAGTACATGCGTAGATCTTCCAAGCACGATTTCGCATTAGAAATAGGTTCAGTAGTTTGAAATTGGACTTGGTTTGAATTCATTATCCGACCCCATGCTAGAATAAAAAAAACCTTTCATGCTAACAAATTGAAGACATATAAAAATTTACGCAGCACGCATAATGTAGGCCTAATATATTAATAATAAGCGGTACTTTTGCTAAAAGACACTTAGATATTAATTGGCATTCATGTTACGATATCTCCGGTAGCTTGATTTTTGAAGGGTCTTTAAACAATATAGACACCTAAAGACATATGAGAGGAGAGAAACGAGGAGAGGAGAGAGAGACGGTGAGTACGAGAGAGAGAGAGGAGAGAGAACATTCGTCCAATTTAGAGGAACTTATGGAGAAGAGATAATAAGTAGTTAGTTATCTGGAACGACGAGGTATATGTAGCGCAAGCGATGTATTGAAACAATACAAATACATTTGTATTGTTTTTCAAGCCTCCGCATTGATATGATAAAGTAACTACGAGTAATTTTACTGACTGCATAGTGCTATAAAGACGCCCGATAAATGGACGAAGAGGAATCAATGAATAAATCCAGACTGATAACGATACCTAAGCATTGTAAAGAGAACGAGGGGAGAAGCGAGATAGAGCGAACCCATTACACGTGTTCATTGAATAGCCTGAGAGGAATAGACTTTTCTGTCAAATCAAACATAATATATCTGAATTTATTTTTACATGAAACAAAAGTTCATTCGAAGTGTATCTCTTGAAGAGAGCAAGGCTTATGTTTAACAGAAATTACTGGTGCTACTCAGCTAATCCGAACAGATGTAGGATTGGTTTCTAATAGTTTTATAAAACAGATCCCTCTACAAAGTATTCAAAAACATATAATGTTCAAAACCAAGGGACCCAAGTGTTTGGTTCACCGGGCGAAAAAGGGTCGAACGGGAACGTGGAGAGGAGGAGAGAGGGGGGGGTGGTCTAGCTAAAACAATTCACCAGTCTGAAAGTCGCATTTTCCTAATCTTAAGAGAGGCAGGAGCAAAAACACCGGAAACATCAGGATATTGACAATGATCCAGAAATTCTAGAAACCTAAAGTTAAAACTTTTCAAAGCAGTAAAGAAACTACGTGAGGTATCAACCAATCATCTGTGAGTTATACATAGATCTATCTTATAACAAGTCATCTAGCTTTGATCGCAGATTCCTCCACAACCAACAATCTTAATAAATTTTTAATCCGCTCTCCATAAGCATCCGATGGGACCTCGGACGTGAACGATAGTGGAGCCTTAGCCAAGTGCCCTGCAATATTCAGCCATATCACAGGTATTATGTTGAAACTACATTAACAACCAAATGCCAGAACATTGATCACTTATTTAGTGTCATAAAGTGGTGGTTGTTGCGAAAGAGTTAATTGATTTGGTCTCAGGAGGTCTCGTGTAGAAGCCTAAATACAAGATCATTTATTGATATAATTTGGAGCCCGCCCAAATATGAATTTTATACTAGTTCTCAAAAACACGGGTTATGGAAACTCTTTAGACTCATTCTTCGTTTTAGAAACGTCTAATTGTGATTGCATCTTCACCCCAAATACCACAATCAGATGCTTCAATCAATTCGATCACAATCGACCCAGACAACGTAGTCACTCAAAGTAGATATTACTTTGTCAGCATTATAAATCAACATTTCTTACCCGCGAATTTAAATATATATGTCTTTTTATTAGTTTCATACAGTAACAATTAAATAAATTATAATCAGGACCTATGCTATAAGTTCAATTTTGCGTTTTACGTACGTGCTACATGAAAATTTCAGTCCAGGAGTCCAAATATGTACGAATTGTCTTCTAAAGCTGGAATAAGTGGTATTGCAAGAAGAGTCCCTAAAAGAATTGATTGTCTGATGCTCCATAAACCTAAAAGACACTGTATCTAATTTGAATGCTGGCCGCACTGCAGGTTCTATATTTAGTTATTGTCCATAAAAACAGATATGCTCTTACGTGACGTTCCTAAGGTGAGACGAAATGGGTAGGGTAGCGAACAGGACGTTTGCAGCCGCAGACCCGAACTTTAGTTGAACTATAATATAACAGTTCGGCGATACTACCCATTAAGGCTCAAGAAGATATTCATTCTTGCGATTCATCCCGACTGTTTCTCCTACAAACGTTGGGGATAACTTATCTTATGCCATAGATTGGTTTGCTTAGTACGAAAACATTCATAGTGCAATGCCCCCTGTTGATCTTAGTTTTTATGTTTCAAACGGGTCTCAAGTAAGATAGACCGGCAAGTTTTGATAATAAAACAAACATGTGTATATTTTGGAGCAGACCCCTCAATTTGAATGGGCGTGAAAAAGAAACTTTTAACGAAATCTACTTCTTGTTGTACCATAGCTTCACAGATACATTGATATTGGTGTTTTTATCAAAATCATTTTTAGCACAAGCAGAGTTCAACTAAATGACTGTTATATATATGTCTAATTATAGCCACCTCTGAAAAACGGCGAGAGGCGCGATTGTGTCCCGTTTACCGTAAAGTTGGGGAGATCTGAGATGCAAAACATTTGCCCCCAAGTAGTAAATTAAAAGAGGCCAAGCGCACACTAGAATGACCTCTCTCTCTGAGGTAGCATGTCATAAGTGACAAGAAGTTTTACTTGACCCATCCACATTTGTTCTATAATTTATTTATTATGCTACATATATTCACTGAGCTCCACTAAGTTTAGATGCAGATTGGTATTATACCATTCTTGAAGGTTTACTATTCAGCATGATAGTTGACTTGGATTCGCAAAAACAACGAGAACATACATGGCGAACCCTATTTTAATTTAGTCATTTCACAGACAACAGTACAGGATAAACAACCACTCCACAAACTAATTGATTATTTATATTGCACTTAGAAGTTACTGACCATTTCCTTAGTTTACATTATATGCATCCAGAATGACAGGATATTATAACACTTCTTCCTCTAGCTGTGGACCACTCATTACATGTCTAAGTTTTTTAAGTGCTACCAATATTATCTCTCCTTTTGTGTTTT
>CAJDSM010143500.1:84-10164 GCA_903981925.1 Ostrea lurida | reverse complement strand
ATGCATATTACAAAATTGACACCCGAAACTTTATCAAACTAAATTCGACAAATGTCTTTGGGAGGGTGAAAATGGTATTGGGGAGGCCCGGGAGAAAGGGGGGGGAGAAAGGAGAGAGGGGGCGGGAGAAAGGAGCGAGAGAACTTCCAAAAAGGAAAATATAACTTCATCTGTGTCAGAATAAGAAATTAGAGAGTAAAAAAAGAGCTAAACAGATGTTTAATGTTTAGATAAACAGGAAAAAACCTTCGGTAAAACCGCAAATAAATTTTCAAAAGACCGTTTTTCTCTAATTTCGGATCGATTATAAAAAAGGGAATTTACCAACCTCATCAAAGATGAGCACTTGAAATGGGGTATATTTTATGTTTGGTGCGATAGTGGAAAACCAGGAGACATCACCATCACGCGTATCAGGCCCTAGGGGGCTGATAACCCTGCTATCAGCCCTGCAAATCATATCAGCCCTTCCGCATGCGGTAAAGAACCATCTTCCGCGGAACCGGCCTTTGCTTTGTTACCGCTTCATCCATAAATGTAGTATACCCACATCTCAACAATGAATCACTATAAGTTTATTGTCTAAACGGGTTGAAGTTCTAAATTTATCACTTCTGTTCTTATTCATAATGTAAGTGCTAATGTATGACCGAGACTCTAACTAACGAATAGGTGATCACAAATAAGAGGCAATAATAGATAGCGACGAGATAATTGTCCACTACTCCACTACCACTCGTGGAGGTTGCGCAGGGCACCTTTTGAACACGAATGAGAGATACCATCCAGAGGGCCACTCAGACACTACAGGTCTGGGATAGACTCTTTAAGAGTTGTCTTGGGTCTTGATTCAGTGTAGTGTATATCTTAGGCTGCGTGAAATAGTTCAAGGAACATATATTATTGCCTAATCAGAGGGTACCACATTTCTACAATAGTACAACCGTCATGCTGTCCTTCAAAAATGTAGGACGTAATCGCATAGTAGGGGTTCCGTTTCTCGAGAAATACACTCCTCCTCAACTTTCCGTGGTGCTGAAGTTTTCACTTTTGACGCCGAAATTCAGTATCAACATGGACCCTTAGAGAGTTTTTTCACTAAATGACACTATTTGACCATATGTAGTTGTATCACTTGTAAGGGTATCTAGTCATAGTACACCGTTACTTCTCTCTTGTCCTTTATTACTGGAAGAAAAAATAAACCCTATTGATTACACCTTGGCTTGAGCTTGCAATTACTTATATCAAGATTTTGTGAATGGTTGGCGTGATAATATACTATATAAGGGATCTATAAGTGTAGCACTAATTAAATAGAGGCGTTAAATTTCTAATAGTATATATGTGAATTTACTAGGACAAATCATGAGAGTTATGACGAACCCGTTAATTTGAGTTTTGAGGAGGTACCACTTTCCTTAATGAGTACTGACTTAACTTTTCTCGTAAGTATCTTCAATATTTGATCCTTTTCTGTTGATCTGTTGAAGGATGTCTATCGATCCCCAGGTATGCATGTTATACGGAGGGCAAAGATCACCCTTTTTATACTCGCACCTACAGTAATGTGAGGCATAGTTAAATATATACATTCGTATAGATACATAGAAAAAGGGAAAGAGTAGTTAGGGGCACTTATTTTATACGATAAGTTAGAATCATTGCAGAGAAAATGAGGGGGGCCACTAAACCATCGATTGTGTATGATATCCTTTTTTTGGTTGTTTTAGGAGATAGGCTCTTCCAATTGTTTGACCCAGATGCGATGACCAATCACAAGGATTTTTATCTCAGTCTACTCATTGATGTACACTTAGGTGTACATCTATTGACCTACTTTCTCTCCAAAAAGACCAATTATTAAATCGCATTGAAAGAAAGTGAACCAGCAGCGTATGAATTGCAATTTGTACTATGAACCTACAAGAGGAAGAAACTCAGAAAGCATCCTCTCTTAACCATCTATCATGTCAATTAAGGTATGTATATGGCCACTCAAAATTAGCACGTCTTCGAGACTCCAGTAACGACAATCCACGGTCTTATCCCGACTAAAACCACAATGACCTCCTCTTTTGACCTAGGGTGATGCTAAACACATTATAAATAGACATAGTCAGTGACTATATGAAACACCAATGCACTGCAGTCAATTGTTTATCAGACAATATCAAGATTATGGCTCTTGTAGAAAAAAAGCACAACTTGGGATACATCTGACAATCTTGGAACTGACTATAAAAAAGCGCAGAAATTTAAGGGTGATGCTCCAATCAGAGATAAACTATACAGATTGCTCTCAATTGAGTGATGTAGGCATAAAGAGGCGTACATGAGAATATTAAAAAGTCGTCGACTTAAGATGTATTTGTTGGGGAATCTTAAAATCATATACAACAAGGCACCTCTTGCAAGGATTATGAACACTATGGTATCCGTGCATTGTTTATTGAAGATTATCGCCAATACATGCCGTGCATTACATGTTATATTGTTCCTACTTTTCAATATTCCAAAGGAGCACGCAGTCGTATACAACATAATGGTGTGTTGAACTTATTACTTTTTAGACGAGGGAGCTTCAGCACAAAAACGCGAATGGGTCAGAAGAAGACTCCAATTCAGCACATTTAAACTTCGTAACACATGGATATAATGAGCTATGTCCTGAAATTGCACTGAGAAGAACCGTACTTTTTAATTGGTGATAGCAATTTTTTGTGAGGTAGATCTGGAAGGGAGAATGAAACTCCAATGTATGTACTCGAACAGACAGTTCAAACATTGCGAAGCTTTGGCATTCCTTAAAAGATTTTATCTCGCGAGTAAGCGTGGGTATTATAACCTCTCCTTGTATATTCGCTAAAACGTCATTACACAACGTCTCTATATGAGTATGTATGTGGTTCATTTAAATAATTTTATAATTTTTTTTTAATATAAATAAATAATGAAGGGTATGGGCATCATTCTTACACAATTCATAAACCAATCTATACACTTACAACGGAGAAGAGCGAATGTGTAAGTGAACGCACAAAATTGAGAGTAGAAATCTATGTACTATACCTGTACTATTCATTTGAAATTAAATAATCATGAGTCCACCTCTCATGCAAAACATTTCCAAAGAGATTTGTCCTATTGTATAAAGGTCAGTGATTTTTTACTAGAGGAGAAAGTAGGGCACATGAAAGCCAGAAGGAAAATAAACTTAATAAGGAGGAAAGAAGTGCTAACTATACAGGAAAACAACTAAGTATATCGATAGTAACACATAGTAAGAGAGGCAATTTTATATAGTGAGTGGTTAAGATAATCAGAGAGAGCAGATTACATGCAACTAGTGTTTCCAGCAGAGTAGAGTAGCTCAACCCTAGTCTGTTAAGATTTTTTTGATTGAGATAAAAAAAGTAAAAGTCAGAAGCGTGATACAATAGGTCAAGGGTTAGGGTCCACAAAAGCGTTCTTAAATGCAATCCAAAAACTAAAAAGAATTTATCACAATTCATATAGACCACAATCTAAATATCGAAGGTAGAATTATAGGTCGAAAAGCCACGCGATATCCCCTGACGAGAATATCGAAGAAAGAGATAGTGAAGTCACGAGGTGGCCTATAATGAGTGGAGTTTTAAAAAGTAATAGAGGCCATCCCTTCAAGATGGACCCAAGGTCAGAGGGTTCCAACCATACGGCGCTCAACGTGAAAGGCCTCTGTTGAGTTACGCACGAAAAAATAAAAGTATACATCATCGAGTGGGAAAGGTTCACCCAATCTACGTATGATCATGATATACTCAGAATACACTACTAAGTAAGGACTCATTGAATCCACCCGTTCTGGTATCAACAAAAGATAAGCAGCCCAATGACGGGTAAAGTTTATATTTAAAGAACGAATTATGAGTCATCAAAAAGCTCATTAAATGGGTCAACTATGTAGTGGTTCTAAAATAACACGTCACGCCCAGTCTTATAGTCGACGTCCCACAACGTTTATATAGAAAAAAGTCACAGATTGAGTATTTGAAACTATACGAATATCTGATCCATAATTGAGCACGACCAGACAACGTCTATTCGACACACATCATCCATACGTAGTAAATCCTATAGAGTTTTAACGATCAGCTGTGTAAATGACAATAAGGAAACAGATAATGATCATCACGATCTGACTTAATTTTACTCACATCTGAACTAAATCTTATTTGTTCATATTTGTGGCTTTTGCCATAGAGGTATGCTTAGCATGACATTACACAATTGTCACATCTTGTTTTAAATTACAGGATATCGTAACATTCCGCTAGATAAGAAGAGTTGTAGATGATGTATAGATAACATATTGATGGTCAACTTATTACAGATATAGCTATTGTGCATCATGAACCTACTTCGTGTTGCTCTTATGGACGAATATACGTACACGTGAATTCTAGTTACAAGAAGAGAGTAGATGTGAACAATTTAGCTGCACAGGATTAAAAGATTTTTAATGAGAAACAAGACGAGTGCACGGTTCCAGAAGCTGAGGTATCCATAACTAAATAGGTCAGTGTCCAAAACACAGCACCTTATTTGAAAGACTTATCCATCAAACACACATATGCAAAGAGGAAACGGTGTCCACATCGGATAAGTTTAAAATGAAGCTAGTTCAGAGAGTTACACTGATAATACATTATGAAATATCAGTTGCATAGAGTCCATGATACCTTTCCTTTGGTAAGTTCAGAATAAGATATCTAGGTCGCAGCAGGTAGATACAAAAAGAGATTTTTTTCCTTGAGTAACAGTGTAGGATCAACAGTCAAGGTCACTTAAGGTAAAAGTCATCTAAGGTGTAACTTTAAAACAAAAGGGAGTTCTCCAGTGCAATGGAGAGAGCAGAAGAGAGAGCTTATCTAATATATGTAGAGACTATCATCATAATAAAGATTGCCTATCTATTATCTCCTATAGAGAACAAAATACTCCAATCTCTACAACGCACATGTGACATTCTAGTCCCACCAGAAGAGCACTCTGAGATCAAATTCATTTCGAGCCACACAACGAGCCTGCAACAGTATAGGACACACCACGAACCGTAGCCACTAAAAAATTTAGCATTTGGAGAGTCTTGACGAAAAGTGGCCTGTACTAAACGAGAGTGGTCGAGATATCCTTCATGAGAGGAGACATAGAGGCACAGGGATTGCATACTCGAACCATGTAAGGTAATAATCGAGTGCAGAACAAACTGAAGAAATAGAATTCATGTAATATGCGTCAGTATTTATTGCTAAAAGGATTAAAACAGTTGAACAGTATGTATTTGAAAATTGGAACAATCTTTACCACGAATTAGCATAACTGCCTCATATGAGTTCACAAAAAACTAAATATATAATCACATGTTGGTGTTTTGCTCATTAGTTGGTCCAAAATGATGTATACTGAAGCTTATCCAATATAGCCACTTAAAACCACAAAACTGTACAGTATTCGCCGATAATGATCGATTAATCTACCAAGATGTACTGAGTTGTACACAAGGCTTTTTCACTATTATTCAAGGTATTATTGAGTCGATATGTTGGAAAAAAAATAAGACACATGAGGGGGGTGGATAATGCCGGAGGCACACACAGTATGTATGCAATTATTTCCTTGACACGGAGGGTGCGGAATCGCGGTTGAAGAGTGGCCTTGGTAATTATAAGAAGTTTCTGCTCACGAGCCAAGAGTTTGACAAGATTAGGACTTTGCTGACTACCAAGAGTATAAATAGACCACACTAGGGTCCTGCAGAATTGCCGCGACCCTATATTCTCTGAATGTAGGCTTCTAGCTTGATATCCTGTATCGCCCAATTCGCTCGTAACATAAACAAACACTTATGGTAAGACATTAAATACACTCTAAACATGTTCACAGGTAGCTCTGGGAAATTAAATATAAAAAGTATGTGAGAGCAGTGGAAATAACCCATTAATATGAAGACATCAGTAGCTAAATACTTTGAGATGTCTCACAAACACATGATATATGACCACACGGAATCCACTATGCTCTAACTCTCTCTTTAACGCGATATGTATGGGGTCACTAGACTGGATGTATATGATAGAAGATATCTTTACATGGTTTTCAACGACACATCGACTGACTCTGTATCTCAAAATAGTCGCACTATCAACAGATCTAAGCAACTCCACCGTCAGAAAACGGCTAATTATGTATGGCATACATAACATTTTTGGCAGTTAATCATGGTTCCCATTATTCTGCAGATGCGCAACTATATACATCTAAGTTCAGCTGTCGCCCTTTTGACCTATGGAACATGATTTCTGCATGATGGGAATTGAACAAGAACAGTTGTCGCGACGAAAGTGACAATACGTGTGGTAATCTTTATTGACAGCAGGACTTAGGACAAGAAAGCAGAGAGGAAACATATTATGCGTGATGCAGATATATTTCTCTCGCTAGAAAGGTTAGGTGGCTATAAAACACTCATGCACTATGCTCTTCGGAGTATCCACCACTATTTATGCTCTACATATAGACACGACTATAACACATGCAAAAGGCAAGTTAACGACAACATTCAAATAGAAGTACAAATAGAGCAACAAACCAGAAATATGGGTATTAGCCGCAAATGAATGAAAGTGTCTGGTCATCATTGGAGGAAGCTAACGATCACCTGTTCTGACTGAGATTGTTATATTCAATAGGTCTCGGAGGAAAGGTCATCAGAAGAGATTTATTGAGAGGCACAAGGAAAGCACACACTGAATTTACCAATCATACCTCAAAATTGTGTTTTAGTATAGATAGAGAGCTTGATGGTGGTTGAGTCACTAGAAATTGAGAGACTTCGCCACGAGCGGACGTGTAAAAAGAGTGCACAGCGAGCATTTAGTTTGTAGAGCCCAGTGAATAGAGAAACCTTGTCCATGAGCGATATGATCACACACCATGTAAGCGCCACGCATATGGAGCGCTGTGTACTAATATATCGATGATATTCCAATAGAGTTGGAAACAAGATATGATATATAGGAGAGGCACCATGCATTGATCACATTGGGAGAGAGAGAGAGGAGAGAAAGGAGGAGGAGAGAGAGAGAGAAGAGAGAGAGCGAGAGAGGGAGAGAAGAGAGAGGAGGAGAGAAGAGGCAGACAGTGGCGGTTACGTTGCGGCTTGCCACTTAAATTTTGCCGTGTGGAATTTTTTTTTTTTTTTATTCAAATGTAATGATGTATATGGGGAATGTCTGGAATACTTACACTCGCTGAGTGTGTATATGTATATGTCACAGTATCCTCATCTCTTTATAGCGAGAGTATATGTTAAGGCGACGACTGCGTAGCAGGCCAACGTATTCGGGTCACATCAAACTCTTTTAAAATTACAGAGGATGAGTATGAATTTTTCTTTTATTTCAAAGCATATTGTTTTTACAGACAGCGCTGGTACAGTAACTTATTATTTTTGTAGAAATATTCAATGATAAAATAAAAGTCTGAAAAATGTGTAACATTTATTATTTATATTGTCTCTGAATTTGTTTAAAGGATTAAATTGATATATTCGTCATATTTACATGATCTTTTGAGATAGAAATATAAACTGTACATGCATCAACCACAACGTGACACCGATTTGATTTGAAAATAAGTCTGACCACCATTACATGACGTCACGAAATCTGGTTAATTCTACCATAGTACTCAAAGTTACTAATAAATCAAGGTAACTCTAATTAGGGCCCCGCCGAGTATCGGCGGGTAGCCCTATAGTAATGCAGCAATTTGCGTCCGTCCGACCTTCCGTCCGTTCACAAAACAGTTTTTCGCGCATATATGCTATAAGGGCTTGCACCGAATAATTTGAATCTTGTAGGTAAGGCTACTATCACCATTGAGGTCAGCTCCTTGTAGGATTTTGGAAATTCTGAATTTTCACTGTTTCTTTCAGATAGGAACTTTTCTCTCTATAAAATAGGATGTTTTTGGCAGTTTCGCTTAATAACTGGGAAAACGCTTTCATTAATCAAGATTGAAACTTTTAGATATGTTGTATACTTCCACCTTACAGGCAATGGTACACCCTTTTCGATTTGATAAAAAATTCTGATTTTACCGTTTCGTCGAGTTGAATTTTCTTTATAAAAAAAGGAGTATAACTAAGTTATGTTGCAGAAACTTAATTGATGACAGTTTTGGAGAGTTTAGAATTCTTTCCTCTTGCTACTGGTTGTGGATGAGAATATTTCACACTGCTGCGAGTTCCATGATACTGTGTGGTGTGTGTGTGTCGTGTGTTGTGTGTGTGTGGCTCCCAACTCTGTGGAACAGATAAAAGCAAGGGTATTCATCAGATGATCATCAAACCTTCACACATGTTCCCATGCGAGAGATGAGTGTACCCTATTCATTTTCAATCAGGGATCAAAGGTCAAGGTCTTTTATGTGCTACTGTTTCTGCTAAAAATATTTGAACATCGGATAAGCCCAGTGGCATTCATCAGAGGATCACTAACCTTCCCATAAAATCTACCTATGGAGAGAGGATGAACCATATGATTTTCAGTCAAGGGTCAAAAGTCAGATCACTATTGAGTAGGCCTAAAAATCTGTGAACAAGTTGAAAACACAGCATCCACAGAGGATTATCAAATCTATCCACAAACGCTGGCCATAGGACGAAAGATAGAACACTGATTTTTAAGGTTCATTTGTATCAAAGGTCAAGGTTCATTATTGACTATTTCTAAATAATTATCTTGCGAACGGTATAATAAGCAAGAGGTCAATCATCAGAGGATCCTTAATACCTTTTCTATACTATATATTTAATGCTCATCCAGCGTGGGGCACCTCTGTGATGTTGGCCTCCACACATTTTTCTTAGTTACCCTTACATACATATTACGATGAGAAAAATATAATGAAATGGATATTATAACGGATTGCTTCTTGTTTGATCGATTCTGAATAACAAATCTAAATTCATTAAATCTTGATCACAGGTACACGACTGCCTGCTCTCGAAGAATTGTACTCAAATAATAAAAAGTATGTACTGGATGGATGCATTGTTACATGTGACTGTTGAGAGCTTCTCTGAAGCGTCGGGATATGGACATTGAGCTAACGGGACGTGAAAAGCGCTTGAATTCTCTCCTGGCACAATTTGATAATAAATCGGTCCGCAGATCGAGGAGGGGACCAGAATGTGTTTGCACAACACCTGGTGCGATTATGATTATATATATCATTCCGATTTCAAAAATGTCTAATATGTGTGCCATCGCATTTATTTATTAACCTTAACTAATTTTATATATCGTGGAATGTACTTTGTGTTGAAATTGTGGATATGTTATGTTACCTAACCTTGACATAATGAAAAATACTACCTACAACATTGTAAGGAATGTGAATATTTGACAATTAATATGCAAATTTGGTTCAAATATATGCCAATGTGCCGCAAGTCATTTATTCATACATTAAAGTCGAAAATATGCAAGAAAAAATAATATTCATTATGTAAAACTATATTTTTGAAAAGATCTTGTGAAATAAAAGTGTTTGACAGCATTCCAATAAACTTTGCTAAACTTTCTATAAATGTACATTTTTTTTCTAATTCGTGTACTTGAAAAATATGTCCCGGTTATCCAAAAAGAAATCCTACTTTGTATATGAATCACTACATCCCTTTTGCGCACCTCCATATCTTGACTCATCTGAATACATTTTATGAAAAAGAAAGTGTAGGCGAGGGGAAAGATCTGAAGGTGATAGAAAAAGAAATATTCAACAAAAGATATGTAATTAGTACACTTCCGTATTTTCTGATGTGTGTCCTATTCAATGATACTTACCAATGAAATCCCTATACCAATTATGATGAATAGTCTACTAAATTGGATATCTAAATGTTTTTACAGGTTAATTTTGTTGGAATGATATTGGCGTTCCTTGACAGACGCCACGATGGATTCTGCCAAATAATGTCGCGTATTCCGTTATGTTACGTCCGCCGTGTTACTTTTTAAAAGCGTAACA
>CAJDSM010143440.1:0-23565 GCA_903981925.1 Ostrea lurida | reverse complement strand
ATAATCTTTCTAACAATTTTATATATTTTTCGACTATTGATTGTTTTTTTGTCCCCCATTGAGAATATGTTTATCAGACATATTGAGACGTCAACAATTGCAGGTGATAAGGCTGCAAATTAGGAACCTAAATGTATGGCACTTTCATTTAGTTGATATCCGCTGCTTACAAAACGTTAATAACAACAACTTTGCTTCAATAAATATCTTTAACAAATTCTTTTTAAATTTTTGAAATAGAAAATATCGGTTTGACCCCTCTCAGTCCTATTAAAAAGCGGCCATAAAACTTGATTATGGTCAAATATGCCTTTGTAATTGTCCCGTACAACGTTGTGCAATGTCACAAAATTATTCGTTATAAGAGAAGAGATGTATTAAAATGTTGACAAAAATACAGTAGAGAAATTTTGTGATGTTGTGGGGTCAGGGTGAGCTTGCCGTTGGTGGAACCATGCAATCTATTATTATGCGCACTCTTGAGACACATGGGAAACGATAGCGTTAAAAGTGACGTGAGAAACACGGCTGTGGCAAACGACCCCCGAAATTTCACAAAAACGTCGAAATGTGGGACGCAAGAGTGTGAGTGTGTGCAAAAACAAAGTAAACTGTTAACCGAAGAGGCCCCGGGCCACAGCGTGCGTGCACCTGAGCACTGCTTTTCCACTAGAAGACGAGAGTTAGCAATTGAAGCCCTAGGTGGCCCCACCCAAGACCCTCGGAGGGGGGGAAATAGCTGAAACAAACGGTATAACTATCCAGAGCAAAGACTTCATGGGTAAAAAGCTTACGCTCGTACAAGAAGAAGAGGAAAAAGAGATGCCAGATAGTGCATGGAAAAAAGTGACCGTTATGGGGGCGGCCAGAGGACCCACGAGCGTGGAAATGTGCAACTAAGCGGGGGGGTGCGGTATCTGCATGAACAGGAAGCCGCGGGCCCCAGGGGTCGTGAGAGAGATTGTGAAAAAAGCCCTAATTAATTCATTGGTAAAATACGTGTGAGCCCGATGTGGCTTGCAGCGTACCCCGGGGGCATGAGGGTGGTACAATAGCAGCACGAAAGTGCACGCGGGCCGAAGGGTCTGAAAAGAAGAGGTGAAAGATGGCCCGTACTAAGCGGAGGGGAAAAGTGTGAGTCCCCGATGTGGGGGCCCCAGCGCACCCCAGCGGTCATGATGGAACAACCCGAATGCGCCACAAGCAGAAGCTGTGTCAAGAAAGTGGCGAGCTTGTCGGCCAGGCGGAAAAGAAGAGTGGGTAAAGATGGCCCTATGATAACAGTGAGAAAAACGGGGATCCCAGGTTTTGGCTCAGCTACCCCGGGGGCAGTGAGGACAACGTGAATCCACGATCCAGAGACTGCAGAGAAAGTGTCAGCGCGGGCCCAGGGGCGGAGAAGATGGTAAATGACACAACCCGAGTGGGAGTGCAGAGAGGAGGCCCTGGAGGGGCCCAAAGCCTGGAAAAAAACTTGAAAGGCCGGCAGCCCCAAGGATTGATTGGACCAAGTGGGGGATGTGGCCAAGCGGGCGGGAGGAAGAGGTGCAAAGGGAAAAGTAACAGACGACGCGGACGCATGACAGAGCAACAGACAACAAGGCAGCAGAAAGCTCACTGACCGGCGGCGCAGGGTGAGCGTAATAAAAAGTGTTTCAAGTAAATTAGCGGATCAGCCGCGAAAATCAGGTGGTACGCAGTGGAGCAAGAAAGCCGCCTGCACAAAATGGTAAAAAAGGAATTAAGAACAAGAACTAAGGGAAAGAGGTCGGCCGGTTCAATGTGGGTGAGGAGATAATCGTGGATGGATTAAACGAGGATTGAAGGACAAAGAGTAGAGAAGTGGACCATTGTGCAAAAGGAAAAATGAGAGAAAGAGAGGGGGCGGTGTGACGACGCAGAATGGCGCCCTGCCCACAGGAAAGCCAAGAAGGAAAGCGGAAGGGAATGGTGAAAGGGTTCGTCAAAGGGCTGAGAACGTGGGCAGAGCCAAAGCAATGGGAGGAATGTGTGCTAACCATGGCAGAGAAATGAACGGTAAACCGAAAAAAAGGTGTCTGATGTGTCGAAGGCAAAATCATCGACCATGACCAACTCAGCGTGACCTGCATGAGCCGGGACGATCCATGAGTTCCAAAGTGGAGGGAGTAGTGGTGGCAAACCGGTGGGCAGAAAGCAGGAACAGAAGAAACGAAAAAGGGTGCTGAAGGGGGGTGCAAGAAGGCCAAAAAGCACTGGCATATTCCGGATAGCCATGGAACCAAATTGGAGGAGAATGGTGGTGGAACCAGTGGCAGGAAGAGAAACAAAGGAGTGGACAGACGGTCAGGAGGAAGCAGGGAACACATGGGGCAGGGCAGGAAAGAAATAATGTGAAGTGAGAAAAACTACGGAGAATGGTAAAAGTGTAACAGAGTGAAGAGCTCACCGAGGGGCAGGCATGACGAGGCGTGAAAGACCGAGTCCCGCGTTAGGATGAAAGGCCCAGAATCCCAAGCCAAGAGCTCGGTGTAGTGAAGAAAGGCGAAAAAGATACATCTGTGGTAAAATAGGCAAAGCCCGCAAGGGAAAATCCACCTCAGGTAGGTCGAAGGAAGTGGAGGGTGGTCAAACGTGGGAAAAAGGTGCTGGTCGTGGGCGTACGCAGTGAGGTATGAATCAATTGAATGAGAAAAGAAAAGGTAGGTCCACAGTAGGTGAATGATGGCAGACACTAAGAAACAGAAGAGGGGGGCTGGACAGCAGGAACGCCACAGGGGAAAAATGCGCGGAGAACAGGTAAGGAAGAAATAAAAGAAAAAGGACAAAGGTAAATGTGGAGCAGGTGTAAGAAAAATGGGCCCTGAGTGGGGAAAATGCATCAAGTGAACGGGCGATAGAGGAAAAGCCAATGGAGAAACACCAAGGAGAGAAGGTGGCCACCAGGAGGAGTGAGTGGCCGTGACAATAGGTGTGCCATGATAATAATGAGCTAGTGGGAATGGAGCAAGTGGTCACGATGTCAAAAGTGGACCAGAGAAGAATTGGAGTAGGAAAAAGCCGGTAGAAAGAAGAGAGCTGTCATGGGCAATTTAAGAAAGAAAGAGGTGGGAAAAACCGATACATCACCACTGAGGGGAAACTGGCAACAAGATGTGGTTGTGAAACACGAAGGCCCCCGGAGGCCACATGGCCAGGGCAAGGGGGTCGAGATGATGCAGGAAATAAGGAAGGGTACCCCGACCATGCAAAGTGACGGCCAAGGTGTAAGGTGTGAAAAAGGTAGGGTCAAAATGCAAGGTCAAGGCAAACATGGGGGACCAGAAAAAGACTCGGCATAAGAAACACCACCTGCGGAAGAGTGACATGCCCTAGCGTGCGCACCGCAAAGTGAGGCGAGAGGAAGTGGTGGAAAAAGTTGAGGCAAGGGCGAAAAGCAAGGTCAGAGGTGCAAAAACGCTGGGGAACCCACGTGAAAGCGGGGCATAAAGAACATACATGGAAAGAAAACCGTCCTAGGACTACCAGTGCAAAAGTGAGAGCTGGAAGGTGAAAGCGGTGGAAAAGGAGTCAGAGACTCGAAAGGCAGGCAGGAGGCAAAAATGTGGTAACCCAGTAGAAAAGCCGGGAAAAGAAACAGTACTGGGGAAAGAAGTCAAAAAGCCCTTAGACTGAGTCAGGAAAAGAGGTATACGCGAAGGGAAACGTGTGATTAAGTAGGTCAAACGTCGTTAAGGGTCAAGAATGTCAGGAGGTCGAAAAAGATGGGGACCCATGAAAGGCGGAAAAAAAACATACAGGTGAATAGTAAAGCCGAGTAGGGAGCTTAGCATCAAAAGGGAAGCAAGGTGAAAGTGAAATTAAGGTGAGGCAAACTGCAAGTCGAACGTCAGGGAGGGCAAAAATTGTGGTACCCAGTGAAAGGGTCTGAATAAAAGATACGGGAAAGACAAGCCCCCGATACTAGCAGTTCAAAAGGACAGCTTCAGGAAACTTGTGGAGAAGTAGGGCAAACTCAAGCGCCAAGAGTCAGGAGGCAAAAATGTAGGGGACCCAGTGAAGAGGCCTGTAAGTAAGGAAACACATGGGGAAATATCAAAGCCGGTACGAGCAGTGCAAAGGAGTGAGCGAAGGTGAAAGGGTAATAAGGAGGGCAAATTCAAGGTCAAGACGTCAAAAAGGTGGTGTGGGGACCCCACAGAAAGGTTTTGCGGGCAGAAGAAGAGCTTACAGGAAAGATCAAAGCCCGATACACCAGGCAAAAATAGCTGAAGGGTGAAAAGGGCGTAGACAGAAGGACAGGACAAAAACAAGAGCCCCAAGGCCCCCCCCCCGCGCACCCCCCCGCCCCCCCCCCCCCACTCCCCCCCACCCCCCTCACCTCTCCCCCCGGTGAGGAATAAATGGTACAGAGGAGAAGAAGGCGAATGTGAAAAAGGGCAATAGTCCCCATGTCCGCTCAGTGGGAAAAGGGGCTCCAGATGCAAAGTGTGGAAAAAATGAGGGCAAAATCTAAGCAAGGTGCACTAGGGCAAAAGTCTGGTAACCCAAAACAAAGGGTCCAGGAGGCAGTGAAATGGCAAATCAAAGTCGGCTGCAACCTGGTGCAAAAATAGAAACCAATTAAAGGGTGGAAAAGTGAAGAGAAAAAGTGTGAGGTCAAGTTGCAACGATGGCACGAAGAAATCTATTGTGGTGAGGCAATATATCTAGTGATAGGTCTGGTCCCGGAGAGTGGAGCAGCTTAGAGGTAAAATTATGAAAGCGCTAAGCCGCCCTTCCCTGCTGAGAAAATAAGCCACGAAGAGGGGTGGTGAGAAAGATGTAGGGCAAAGGCCAAAGCACGGGGCAAAAGGGCGTGTAGGACCAAACAAAGACTCGTCAAGACGCAGCTAGGACATGAGAGATAGCAAAGGCCCTGTCCAGGGCGTCAGAAAAGAGAGCAGTGGGTGAAAGAAGTGGGAAAAGTGGGTGTAAAGCCCAAGGCAAGGCCACGAGGTGCAAAAGGGGGTGGGGGACCAATAGACAAAGGGACGCATAGAGCATCTAGACAAAAAATATCAATAGCCCTAGCAGGTGAGGCAAAAAGAAGAGCCCAGTGAAAAGTGGTGAAAAGGAGGGCAAGTCCAAGGGCAAAGGCACGGTAGGAAAAGCGGTGAAGACCAAAACAAAGGGCGCAGCAGAGCATCCTGAGAGAAAAGCCAAAGCCCCAGTCCAGTGCAAAAAGAGTAGCCCAGGGAAAGGGTGGGGAAAAGTTAGGTCAAAGGCCAAGGTCAAGGTCACGTAGGGCAAAAGCAGGGGCAACAAAAACCAAAGGGTCGCCATCAGGAGGCAGCTAGAGGGAAAGCAAAGCGCTGCCCCCGGGATGCCAAAAGAGAGTTAGACCAGGTGTGAAAGGCTGCGGTTAAAGGGAGAGCCGACACCGAAGTGCATGACAATAGCGCCAGAAGGCAGCCCGGCGACTTAAGATAAAGGATTGGACAACGCCAAAAACGAGCAGCCAGAACCAGTGACCAAAGCGCAAGGAACAAGTGCCGAAGGGGGCAATAGGCCAGTGTAGTAGGTACAAGGTCCGGTGGAACAGAGTCGGGTCTAAACAGCAGAAGGGTGAGAAACAGTGAAAATAAGAAAGTGGGAGAAAGGGGCATAGTGACTTGAAAGTCTCCATGGATACGAGAAGGGACGGCTAACAAGCGGAGATGCGGTGCAGAGGGAGGGCCATTCGTATCAGTACCTGGAAAGGTGAAAGATCCCAAGCTGAAGTGCAGTGGGAGAAACGCCAAACAAAATTCGCGGGTGAAAAAGGAAAGAGCCATGATGTCACGTACCGAAAAGGAAGGGAGCAAAAATAGGACACGGGCGAGAGAGCAGAAACGAGTCTGGAGGATGCAGGAGGAGGGGCGTGAGGGCTGAGGATGAGGGGGCCTGGGGGTGCGCGTGTGCGTAAAATGCCATGGAGACGATTGCACCGGAGTGGGGCGAAGAACCACAAAGGAGAACCGAGTGGGTAATGTCGCGGACAGAATCCAGAAACAGAGGAAAGTCACCAGGCAGCTGTAGGAAAGCCAGCTAAGCGCGTGGAGTGGCCGTGCGCAAGAAGGAGCTGGACGCTGAGGGGCCGGGGCGCAGGAAGGAGCGGCGGCTAGAGCCGTGGCCGGGAGGAGCGGGAGGGGGCCAAGCGAAGACGGAGCCAGTGAAAGCACCGGCTAAAAATGAAAAGAAAAAAGGGAGGCAAGCGTCACAGACCCCAACTCCCACAGCGATAGTAAAGGATGGGGCAAGCAGATGAGAAAAAGCAAACGAAATCCGGTGAGAAATGGAGTGACACATATAAGGCGAGACAGAAAGATGGTGCGAAGATGATGAGAGCAATGAAGAAGTGCGTGGTGCCATTAAGCAGAGTGACAAATGAGGGGAGCCTCTGCCAGTCTGTGAGGGTTGAGAGGTGGGAAGAGGTCAAAGGGCAGAAGTCCCAAAAAAAATAAGGAAGCAGTATATGGCCTGGGTATATGCGCACGCGTGACATAACTGTCAACAAGTGAGATAATGGCCAAATGCTATAGTCACAAAGGGAGAGTAAGTGTCCACGAAAAAAAATGTGAATCGAGAGTGCTGCGTGTTGGTAAAGTGCGCAGCGAGCACTAGGAGTCGCACACTACAAAGCACGAGAATTTGCGGTGACGCGGCGGTCAGAGGAGTTGCGCGCGGACAGAACGGGTGTGCATTTAGGAGAGGGAGAGGGGCCAAAGGGCGAAGGGGTCAAATAGGACGAGAATCCCCGTAAAAATTAGAAGAGAAGCAACAGGTTCCTGGTGGAGAGTGTGCGCAAGTGCGACACAGGAGGCTCAGCACGTATCAAAGTGGCACGCATAAGCTGGGGAGCGGTGAGAGGACGGGCTCGCGCGGGACACATATCAGTGGTGCAAACAGAAGAGAAGGGCGGGCCAAATGCGAAGGTGCAAAAGCGGCATGATGCGTCTCTGTCCGAAATAAAGTAAATGGAAGTGTGCAGTAAGCTCTCAATATGCACATTCTATAATTGGGGATGTTCGTGGCAAGAAAAAACCAGACTGGGACGAGGTCTGGCTATTCAGACAATTTATTACGGAACCAAGCAACGCGGACGGTCAGTCAAGATCAGACAAATTACAGAGATTACGCTCTATCTCCATATGATTTGATACCTCTCGGACTATATGAGACACTGGCGGAATTAGTTTTGAAAAATTATTTGAAACGCTTGAACTGAATAGAACATATTTTTATAAAAAATTAGTGTAAGTCAAAGATTTAAATACCCATTGGCGACGGACGGAATGTGTGCTTATAAAAAAACAAAGATCAGATAGGTTCAGCACTTTGGAACTCGACAGATTACTAGAGTAAACCAGGAATGGCAACTAGAATTCAGAGAACAACATTATTACATATCCAATTCTCTAGTTCGGTCCAAACTAAACAGTCGGAAATGGGTACAGGAATGACAGAAATATGCACACGAGATGCATGGGGCTCGCCTCGAACATAGTTCTACAAATGGACTAGCAGGAATCGCATGCAGAAATATTACACTCGGTGAAATGCGTAAAATTAATCTGAGCTTGATGGCCCACAGAGTGACCTGGGATATGTAATGATAGCACACTTGTACGAACAAATATGACGCCAAGGCGAGTGCGGGAATGGTTCCGGCGGGTGTATTATGCATAATGGGCATAGTTAAGAGATGGAAGCGTAGGATGCACAGAACTTGCGCACTTATCTACTGCGGGTCAACACGCCTAATCACTGCGTCTTCATACTTTGTTGCAATGAACAATGATTAAGACCGTCCTAGCTACCGCTTGCCAGCCTGCCGTCCGGACTCTCGAAAGGGTGCGTTGGGTCTGAGTTTACCTGACGCGTTGCTACTCGGCTCAGAGCTCATTTCAGAGGAAGCGAAGTCTTATTTTAGTCCGTCATCAATGTGAGAGTGATGGAATTGCTAGACAGGTACATGCCCTGCTTTTTGCTGAAATGGCGGATGTGTTATTGCTCTCAACCAATACTGGACATTATGAGTGTTTTGCATTTATGGAGCTCTATTCGACAATACTTTTAGTGCGTGAGTCTATAGTCCATATTTGAGAACTGGATTACTATTCTCTCTTTAACGTGGGAGAGTCGTGGGCGCATATGGGACTAACTTCAGTATCTTCACCTCTCTAGCTACTCTTGTCCTTGTGTGGTCGAGGTTCGGGCAGTTCACGTGGGGTACTGTTTGGATCAGTATAGTAAAGACATGGCGATATCAATGTGCCAGAGGACCTGTCATGAGAAGAACTATCAACCCGGGTCAACGCGTACGCAGTTGCGAAGCCTGTAGAATATCAGCAAGACAGAGAGCCGTTTTTAAGCTCCGCGCTGTAGAACGTGGCCAAGGACAGCTATGGTAGACTCTGGGCTAAAAAAAACATACAGTATGAGAAGAATATTTACGTGTATCATTCATTAGTGCTATCAGCTACGTATTAACTGGCGGTTCCATTCACAGGGTGAAATAAAATAGCAAAATTTGTGTATGAGTTCAGTGAGTCGCAAGAGCAGGTTAAAGTGGGGGGAAAAGGTAAAAAGTTCGGTCAAGACACCAGATACTGTGATTTGGATGTAACTTTGAATAAGCGTGATCAAAAGGACTGAGACGGGGGCGTGGAGGGGAGGGAGTCACCAAAAAGGGGACGGCTTTACTTTTTTTTTTGAGGGATATTGAACAGCAAAGGCAATGTCGCAAAAAGATTAGCTTGGGGAGAATGTGCACTGGCGGCAAGGATGCGAAATGTGGGACGGGCTTTACCAGCTCGTTGCTCGTAGGGGTGAGAACATTGCAGTTACGACACAAAGGGGGAAGAGTAAAGAGGTCGATAGTCAGGAAGGACAGTAGATGCAACAAAGGACTTTTGAGGTGCCACGAAACGGGCATTAGGGGGGAATGATGGCGCCACAGCTGGACATCCCCAGAACATCCGTCTGGGTTGTGCAACTCAGTCCAAGACAAGTACGGTGAAGACAAGAACCAGGCGGGAGCGGCTTAGGTGGTCCGGAGGGCAGAGTGGAGAAGTACAAATCCTTATAGGGGGATACCGGAAGTAACCAGGAAGATGAGGGACTTGGTTTAATAACGTATGGGCAAACTGCTAAAAGGTGGCGATGGTATGGGAGTGATGGGGTGATAGGTGCTAAACACGCGACGATTAGACATAAGCTAGTATCGAGTTGAGTTAGTTTAAACTTGTGTAGGAAACTTGTGCGATGCGTATAGGGAAGTGCGGACGGGTCGAAAACTTATCTGGTTAGCTTAGTTTAGCGGAAAATAAACTCAGCGTCATACGAAACTGTCGAGTAGTATTTGTACCAAACCTCATGTTAAGTAGACAGACTGGTGACTAACATATGAAAATATGTGTAAAGAGAGGATCACAGGCGATGGTACCATGGATTTGAGCCATACAGTATGAGTGATCGAGCTAAGGATGTAAGTCATATGGGTCATATGGACATTTTCAACAAGACGGAACATGTTGGATATTGAGAAAAAGGATAGGTGGCGGTAGATGTAAGAGGGGTAGGCCTGATCCTAGGCACTTCACAACAACGGGAGTATACTTCCAATGTGATCATGTGAAGAAGCGACGATGCTGCATCAGTTGGGTAGAAAGAAGATATAGGGGAGGGAGCCGCAAGACTAGGAGGGTGCTATATAAACAGGAATTGCGACATCAATGCGTTAGTATTCCTCAACTGTGAAGTGAGAGAGTAACAAGAGTCTTGCCTGTATGCGACCCAATAATGGCCTCAGAGTGCATAGAGAACGATAAGAACACGAAGACATAGTAATAGTGTAGAATCAGGAGGCAGCGTGAGACCAGAGTTAGTAGACAGGGTGAGGCAGACGAGCCGAGCCCTAGGAGAGACAGGGAGCCAGGCTGAGACGCAGATCTACCTTAAACAGTCGGAGGCAGGGAGGACCAGAGAGAACAGGAGCAGACTGACCAGTATAGAGACAGGAGGCAGGGCGAGACCATATGAGACGGGTAGAGAGAGGCGAAGGACTTTTTAAGATCACAAGGTTCATAAGCTCCAGAGTTATGACAGATTGGTATTGTGGGTGCTAGGGCGTGGTAGGGCAACCGAAATAGGAGATACATGGCGTAGACAGGGTTTTAATAGATCTCATCATTGAGGCATTGTCAATATACGAGTTTTCGTAGACATGTGGACACGGCAGACAAGGCCGAGAAGGCGACATGGTGAATCTGATGGTATTACTGGTGTTTGTATTCTATATCATCGACTCGCGCGAGAGCGTTATAAAAGGACCAAAATAGCTCTTTATAAGGACAAGGATAATTAATCTTGCGTACAAGTTGAAATATATTTGATGATTGATTATAATGCATGCGGATACGCAATAAGGGTAGTTACTTGATAGGAACTGATAAAGGAATATGATTATTGTTTAGGATGGCTGAGCGGCGTCGGCCGGGCAGGGGCCACTCAAAACAAAAGATGCGTCGGCCACGACACGACACAGAAAGCGGCACAAAGAGGAGCGTCGGCCCAGGATGAGTTACGAAAAAGAATTGTCAGAAAAGGGTGAGAAAACGCCAGGACGGATGCTTTGTGTGATGACATTGGAGTCTTTATCCGAGAACCTAGTAGCAACTGAGAAATTGAGTTAGGGGCCAGGGCAAATGACAGATGACAGAGCATAGAACAGGTAAGGGCATGTATGCTAGAACCAATGCTTTATGTCCCCATCCCACGGGCACAGCCGCGCTCTTAGGATCGACAATATTCAATGAAACGAAGGAGCTCTTAGGCTGCCCCCTAGACACACTACACCACCGAGATACATCGGTGAGTGGCAATGCCGACTCATACTCTTTTTTAGTTGTTATTAAACATTTTGTTTCAATTAGGGTTTGTAGATTATTTTTTCTTATGTATGCTTATTTATGATTAATTTATTTTATTTCATGGTTTAGGGTGCCAGTTATTCTTGACCCATTTAGTGCGACATGAAATATTGAAGTCCCCGCCACCCATCGGATATACTAGTGCGTAGAACTTTCATAAGATTTGCCACCCCCCCCCCCCCATCGTAATGACACGATGTGACAGCGACGGGCGGACCATCATTCACAGTGTTCGAATAGATGGAACATGTCGCTTATGGCTTTAATTCTTGAGATTCAATCGCTCACGACATAGAAAAATCTTAGTAGGGACATTAGACCAGAGGTTGTCCCACGCCCACTAAGCCCCCCTCGTCTCTCTCCATTTTAGTATCGAGCAGGAGGTCAAGGCGATGTCTTGATTTAATTTAAAGACTATTGGGACCAGGCCCGTCACAGATCCCGCGGTCCCCTCCTTATTTGATTGTAGCTTATCCGAGGGCAATAAGTCAAGTCCTACAACCAGTGTCTTCTTATTTATTTAGACAAGTGGATAAGTGCACACGATTAGAGCCTGGCCGTATGGTATATCCTAGTTACATAGAATATTTGAATTTAAGGAGCAGAGGTAAACAAGGAGAGTCAGAGAGCCATTGGAGTGCAGGCAAAGATGTGAAATCATGAAATGGCAGGCTGATTTAGAGTCTGTAGCAGTCCTAATATAGTGTGAGATCGGAATGGAAAAATAAAGCTGCGTATTGGGTTACTGCCGGGGCATGCAACGTGACACGGGATGGAGGGAGGCAATAAGTGAATGGGATACACATTCAAGCATATGAGCTGAAGAGGGCAAATTAGCAGGGCTTAAGAACACAATTCGAGACTTGTACATGTGAAAAGAAGTGGAAAACGATGGCTACACATGTGACGGCGACCATCATAGACAATGGCGTGGCAGAGGGGCAGACAGGGTAAGTGGATGACGGAAATCTACGAACAAAAAAGGACATAAAGCAGCAATGTTTATAATACATGGTGATGAAAGAAGGCCGAATCACAATGTAAAAGACCTCTATAATGGAAGAACAGTGAAGAAAAGACAAATGGCAAAACACGAATGAAGAAGAGTGGGTAGAACGCAAATTGAATATACGGGAGAAGCGGAAAAAGCAGTTCGCAAGTCCGCGTGTAGCCTCGATGGAAGCAGTGGACATAGAATACTACATACTTGCTATCTTCCCGTCACTGTCCGGTACACGATTTCGTATCTGGTTGGTTAGAGGAAAATTACAGACAAACTCGTGCGGAACGGTTAGACGACGGAATGATGTTTGCTAGCGAAATGTAATTCCATTATTGTTCTTGCATTGTTTTTACTTATAGCAAAAAATAGGGCTAGTCTGAGCATTGAAAACAGTGATGCCTTGCATTTTCAGTATATTTGGCGTAAAAGTAAGTGAAATTACTGTATGTGACAGATGAACAAAGACTAGCAGGGTGGGATGTGTTCGGATGTCAACTCTAAAAGAACAGATTGCAAAGTGAAACAGTCAACTATTAGTTTATATGTCTGAGTTGCGTTCGAGACTAAAAACTGATAGGTTCATGGTCGTGCTTAACATTTTTCAATATTTGCTCTACAATGAGATACAACGTGACACGGCAGTCCCTCATACGACTCGATGATTATTCTGGAGAAAAATAGAGAAGACGCAACGTAGGACGCTACCCGCAGTGTGGGTCAGAAAAAAAGGTGCAAGGGCGGGGCGGCGCAGTGTCAAAGAGAGGTCCGCATGAAACTGTAAAACAGCAGACAAGGCAGAATATTGTCACACAACAAAACCAAGGAAGGTGTAGAGAGTGGACAGTGGTGGGGTGAGGAGGTAGACTTACAAGAATTTTGTGAGGCACTAGAAAAACTGTAAATGATGAAGTGGAGTCCCATATAATTACTACGAGAAACACTCAAGAACGGGTGTACAGGGTGGGAATGGTGACGTGGTGGATAGGTGAGGAGGAGTGGCCGCGGCGCGGGAGAGACTTATGAAATCACCAAAATGATAGAGGGGCGGGAAGAGACTTCTGCAACTCACATATAGCTGTTGACAAAGACCAAATAAGCGACGGAAAAAAATTAAAGAAAAAAATAAATAATGAAAAAAAAAGACTAGCAATATCCGATAAGAATTTTAGAAAGATAAAAAAAAATAAAATTGAAGATAAGACATAAAAAGTCTGCCGTCGGAAGGTGCGGAGTGACTTGACACCAGGGAAAAGAATAAAGCCAGGCTTGGTGTAAAAAACTAAGAGGGATTGTTCGAAAGTGGGAGGTGGCGGGAGAGACACAAACCTCGTTGTACTGGATTGGATGTATCCGAGGCACACGTGTGACTACTAGGGAGCACGTGGGGGGTACAGAGAACTTTCTAACAATTAGATTACATGGTTCGCTTAAGAATAGAACGGTGCGGTGGGGCATTTTTATGCCATGATGAAACAAAAGCAAAGTGGGTGTAGCATGCTGGATCTGGTGAACATAATCTGAGTGAAGATGCACCCCCGAAGGTTGGTGGGAAGAAGGTCAGGGGGGTCCTGTTGACCGGGACAGGGGCGGCGCTATAATGCTAACGGTCTATAGCTTTCAATGTGGAATAATGAAATCATTAGACCAAAATGTTGACATAGGTAAAAATAGAAAGTATGTGTCTCTAGTCGACCCCAGGTCAAGAAAAATACATGCCATCAATAGTGTTGCAATAGATAAAATTGTATATATAAAAATATAGTATTTGTCACATCTTGAGATTCCCGCGTAAACTGATGAGAGGTACTATAAAAGATAGATGAGGAATAAATAGTCGAGTTGACTAATCTCAGGGTAATAATATAGTGGTACCAATTGCTGAGCTAAATTACGGACATGACACTGGGGCCAATAAAGTAGGGGTAGAACGAGCAAAATATGTTCTAGTGAACAGGATGAAACAGGCTAAAATACTGATGGACGGGACTGTGTGTAGAAGATCAGGTTGTATAATGATCTAAACTCCTTTTTGGTGTACGTGATAGAGGGATATAGAGGATATAAGTAGTACCAGCGCAGGGATATTGTCGTAAATTCACTAGCTTCAGCTGGGAGAGAAACAAGGTATTTACGAGTGAATCGAGCGAACACACATAAATGCGCGTGACAAGTTCCAATAGGACTAGTTTCAGGATATCTAAACCAAAAGAACACAGAGAACCAATGTCAGGTGCATGGTGCGAATAGAGAATCCGCCGTATTGTGATTATTGAAATTGGTCTCACCTAATACGTACATTTTTTTAAAGTGCAAATGTTTAAGCAGTCTATGAAGTTATGATATATATGATTAGCGCTGCACAGTAGTTCCAGAGAGAGGAACGGATCGCCTCTTCTTCACAATTATAAACCGGGTCTAGTGCTGTATACGAATGATATGGAATAATCAAAGGGTATTGTTATGACGCAATCGACGATATTCTCAAAGCAGTTGAGTAAAATATCAAAAGAGATTGTATAGATAAACGGGCATGCACAAAAAGTTTATAGACTAGAACAATAGGTTTAAAAAGCACATGATTAGAGGAGTATCATACTGCAATGAGTTGCAAAGAGGTAGAGTAAGACAACGAATGTTGGATAAAATCTTACCGTGAGCTAAAGATTTTTTGGAAAAACGTCGTGTTGCTGGACGTACCTGAGGTAACTATCACAAGCAGCTTGATGTGACAGTTGTAGTGTGACGCCTCTTTATGTGGACAATTCACTTTCTTACAGATCCGGTGTGAGCAGTTAGCACAAGGGGCGAAAGTCAAATGGCGTTAGATGCATTGACCTGTACACGTTGCTTGCGAAGGGAAGTGGACTCTCATGTCACGCTACAAGATCTCCATTCTTTATAACCACAACAAATAGCACAATGCGTGTCTTCCGAATTTTTATTCGAAATTCTCCTCAGAGTAAACGTATGAAGTCCGGATGGTGCCCTATAACACAAAGACTTCACTAAAATGACCCTGAGGCAACAGCCAATAAATCAGCGGCAAGCTTCGACATGAAAGTAAATCTAGAAATATCTCAAAACAATTCAAGTTAGTGCGTCAATGTGGACACGCTATTAGCAATTAGAGTGCGAAAACTGGAGGATGGCAGGGTGACTTGCGCTGCGACTCGATAGTATCCATCAAACAGGTGCAGCGCACGGCATATGTAGCGAACAACCCCCCAAGTAAAAGCGGGCTTCGAGGAGTGAAGAAAGGGTGATAGTATGAGTACGGCAACAAGTGAGCAAGGCTCACAGGTCAATCTTATGAAGCAGTGAAGTGGACAAAAAAAACAAGAACGGGGGAAAAAACAAAAGAGAGCTGAGCCGGGCGAAAAAGAAGAAAGCAAAGGCCTTAGGAGGAGTAAGCACCGCATTTCGACTTTAGCTCTGGGGCACACCCCCGCGTGTTGAATCTTGCTCCTATCCTCTCCGCCGATATGGCAGGTGGAGAATGAGAGCTCGCGGGGGACGCTCGAAGTCGATTGGAGAGGTACTCCTTCCGAGCAACAGGAGCGTAGAGCGCTCAGGATCGACCTGTGGTCAACATCTGAATTGGTAGTGCTGGTGCAGGACGGGGAGAGGGATGCCCACTGGGACGGTGAGCTTACATCCATGTGTCATTGCGAGAGAGAACAGAGTTTAAGCGGGGGGGCGCGGAGACAGGGTCTACGGAATGGGAAGGGGCAAAAAGAGTAGCGAAGCATCTGATGTGCAACACTCAAATACTCTCAGATCTAGGGGTGAGATCCGCGAGTGACTAAGGCGTGTCCATGACGCAAAATCTAACTGGGAGTGGATGGGAGAGAGGTGAGAGTACGTGGATGGCGTGAGAGGACCTGCTGGATGGAGGCGCGTGTTGACGCAGGGGGCTGGGAGGAAGGACGGGTCTCTGGCTAGCGGCTCAGGGGAGTGTGGCGAGTGTTTGGGAATGCAGCACGGGGGACGGCGCGGGACTGACGGAAGTCGGGGCTGGAACATACACCCACATCAGGGCAGCCAACGGAGTAAAACGGGGCCGCAAGGCTGGTAAAAACAGGTCATTACGGGCCAAGTGCAGAGCATGTACGAGTATCCGACAAACAGTCGAAAAGCGTCTTGGGGCATGGGAAGAAGCATGACCATATAGAAGAGCGAGGGCAGTGCAGTGCGGTGTGAGAAGGAAAAATGAGGACATGAGAGGACACCAAGGGAGAGAAATAGGAGACCGGGACATATCGTATAGACTGTGAAGAATAAGCGACGGAGGCGATACTCGGAAACAGGGACAAAAAAAGTTAGGAAAGAAATATTACCAGAAAAAAAAAGAAAAGCGAGTTGGGTGCGGATGGCAGAGCAGGGGGTCGAGTGGTGAGAGTGGAACGGGCAATAAAGGGTAAGTATACGGAGAGGAGAAATATGAAGTATAGTGAATTAAGGATGGACAAATATTGTAGAATAAGGGGTAGATAGCAACTCGTGCATCAATCCACAAAAACGCATATTATGAGTGTAAGAAACGGCATTGACGGGAGAGGACGCGCCGCCGGCCGGCCGTGTACGAGAGGGCCGAGCGAATGGAACCAAATGAGGGAAGACGCGCAGGACGGTGAGGTGGGGGGGACTGGGGGAGGATGAAGTAAAGGAGAAAAGAGAGATGCAGGGTTGAGGAACAGTGGATTAAAATATCAGTCGGCTCAGGTGCAATGAGAAGAGAGTATAACACAACACGTGACGAGAAGGGTAACACATGCAGACTCAGTAAAAAGTACGCCGCAATGGGAAATTGAAAACAAAGTTAGATGTGCCTCATCGAAAAGCACATTGAATGAGTGTACGTATGCCAAACAAGACGGCTTAGCAGTTGTGACAGAGGTAAGGGACAGTCAAGGCGAGAAAATTCACAACCAGTGTCACACATGGAGGAGCAGAGTTGCACTTGGTAGAATATATATGAACGTAAGAGTTGGGCTATATAAGCCGGGGGGACTCAAGAAGGTCGCACTGTCACAAGAGACACGGTGAACGTGCATTGAAGAGAATAGTAAAACCGATATGAGATGAAGGAAGCTAAGTGGTAACTCGAGTGCATACGATAGCAAGCGACATTTCGTGTGGTCTAGAGATTCGAAAGTACGCTGATAAGCCGCCGAAGCGATTGTGAGATGGAGCGTAAAAACGAGCAGCACGACGCCATGAGGTTTTATACAAAGATACGACAATCAGGAGCAGACCGAGGCAAAAGGACTCATGCCGAGTAGTAGAAGGAAAAAAGGGTAATGTGAACTGGGTGTTGGAGGAAGAGCGTGGACAAGAGATAAGGAAGAGTGGAAGAGGCGGACGAAGTGCTGCGGAGCAAAACAAAGGGCGAAACGAAGAGAGAGGCGGTCAAAGGCAGGGGACGGCATGAATGCGTAGGGAGCGGCACAAAGAGGCAGCAGTGTGAGAGGGTCCAAAATAATGGAGTGGGCCAAGCGAGTAGTCAGCCAAGTCAAATGCGGGGGAACAAGAAAAAGTTGTTGAAATGAGGGAAATAAGGTAACTGAAAAGGCAAGGGAAGGGATAGAAGAGGAGTATAACACTGAAGGGAGGTATCCCGGAAGCACGGTGAGGAAGATCGGGGGTGCGCTCCTGGCACGAGGTGCACAGAGTAAGGTATGGGCAAACGAGTCGGACTGCCAAGACCGAGGGAAAACACCCAGGGCAGACCCGTCGAGATGAGGTGCAGAGTGCTTTAATATCGCCGTAAATAGAAAAAATGCTATAGGTACGGCTGGGTAAAAAGTGAATGAGAGCTGAATCCACTCTCGTGGGTTTAAACAAAGGGCTTGACTTAGTCTGTAGTAGAAATGTTATGCGGAGCGGGAAGAGAATGGCGGTGTAGAAGCAGGGCAAGCCAGCAGCCAAAAAGTCGAAAACGTGCAAAAGGGCCGGGGCCGCCGGACCGGGAAAGCGAGGGGCAAGGACAAGGGATACAAGATTGAAGCGTGGTGATGAGCACATGAGAGATATGTAGGTAACGATGGTAAATGCTAGTGCTGAGGGTGTATAGTGAGGGGACAGTCAAAAGAAGGATGGTCCTTCGAATACGGGGTGAGGGGATGCACGCATGCACCAGGACAGGAGTGAGGACCAGTGGAGCGTGCATACAAATGAATGGAGTGATCATCGAGAACCGAAGCAGGAGAGACCAGGAGGTCGTCACATCCAAAGAGGGCCGAAGCCGTCCTGACATGATGGATGAAGTAGGGAGCCGGCCTAAGAGATAGCTAAATGTACGTCGGCAACAATTAATTATTGGGCGAAGGGCCCGGGGGTCCGACAGGGAGTAATGGAGCTGGTAGTCGCACCGAGAGTGAACCGAAGTGGGAGATAAGATGGCTGGGCAAACCAATAAGCAGGTATCTCAGAACCGCGCTCCACCGGTTATAGTAATAGTTGTGGCTAGCGCGGCGAACTTTACCAGGGAGAGAAGAGCGGGCGAGCCGCCGAACTTGGAATAACGAAAATAGTGAGTGGAACGAGTCCTGTCTCTAGCGATGGATCCGCACGAAGAGACGAGTTTTGCGGGTGGAGAGTGCGACCTTGTATTCTATGATGAGGGAACGGGAGGAGCTAGCCTGCCCCAGGCAAATTGCATACGTCGTGTTGAGAAGAGGGCGAGTCCGCACCTGAACATGTTCGACTGTAAGCCGGTGGTATCTAGGTCTCGCATCTCTTGCCTTATAGAATGAAAGCAGGGGCTGAGGCCGACAAGTGAGAAGTGATAAATGCGGGCGCGAGCCGGCCGACATGAATAAGCGGGGCGACGGGGGCCGACATGATAAAATTCTGTGTCCAATTGGTAAGGAGGCGAGCCTGTCCACTTAGGGAGATGAAACTGTACAGCCGGTGATGTGAAGGGGTAGGATACAACAGGGTAAGCTTAGGCTCTATTTGCTCTTTCTTAAAAAACGCAATGACATTAGTGGATCCGAGGGTGAGTGTACCGATCGCACAACCACGGTGGGGTGGGAGGGGCAACTGCAGCGAACCCAAAGATACTCGAAAGCATACGAAAAGGAGAGGCGGGATCCATTTGAACATCCAACTGGCTGGGGGAGATTTAGAAGGATTATAAAATCATGGGTCAGGAGTGATTATTATATTAAAGCACATTGGTGGAGCGCTAGTAGTAAAATCAGGAACCCCAGATAGTAAATGGGAGAACCGCCTATGCCCTGGAACTAATAGTCCGTGCCAGTACAGTATAGAAGGGTCGAGCCGGCCTACATTGGCTAAAGAGAAGTATGCGACGGCCTGTGGTTCCCGAAAAAGTTAAATGTTTTCAAAACGTATTGTCGCGATATAGCGGAGCTTATATGAGTTCGGGCACACAAGACACGTCAAAGTAATGTGGAGAAGAGGATCGGGAGACGGGCTGTATCACTCGAATTGTGAATTCCTTTGAGATCGGGGCAGAGTCGGTGTTGGGCCCGAGTACTGTAGTATCGATAGAATGCATAAGCTCGGCTCCTTAACACAGACAGTACCAAGTAATAAAGCTGAGTAACCGAGGCGCAATTCTTATCCGAGGTGCATATAAGTAGGCTGAGTTCTAGAAATGAAAGAAGAAGGTGTGTGCTGGAAGGCACGCCTACAAGAGATTTATGGATCTTATGTTATAGAGTGATGGTCAAGATGTAAGACAACAGACAAGAAAAAGGATAATAGAAAAGAGGCAGGAGCGACAGAAACAGGAGAAAAATAATAAGATAATATATAGGAGGATAAGCCGGCCTACAGTGGATCTGGATAATACCCAGCAAAAGAACACCCAAAAAGACCCAAAAGGATGATGAAAAAGAATTTGGGCGGGTAAGGTGGCGGGATAGTCCTGACTGTTGACAATGCTTAATAAATTGTAAATCTAATATGTGTGCGTAGGTGAGTACAAAACATGGGAATAGTACTATCCGTGTTAGGCAGGTGGAGTCTACAGTTCGTTCTATTCTCTTTTCTTGCATTAGTATTTTTAAGGCAATATTCGTTGATCATAGAAGGTAGTGTTGAAGACAAATGGTGGGACTGTTGACGTGTGTCAAAATGTTAGAGGTGTACGCTCGCCCCCCCCCCTTCCGGACACTCTTTAGATAGGTGTAAATGGGGGGCGCGCCTAAAACAAGGCACATGAAGGGGGTTTCCTGTCATGATGCCATTTATACAAGGTCCATAAGGCCGGGTGAGAGAATCCGATAGAACATGGAATTAATGGACATGAAGCACTAGGTATTTATAATATCGAATGTGTATACATACACACACAAAACTCCTCAGCGTCGTTGCTCTTTTATAAAGTAAGGCTTGCTTACATTTATGTCTTGGCACCTGATCCACTTAACACGTCTGGGTCAAGCTGTTTGCAGCGAGAAACATGAAATCACCAACATAAGACAAGTAGTTAGTGTAACAATCTTGAGGTTTGGTCTCAGCGTGTAGTAAATTAAGTGATAAATGTAGTATAGATGATATTTATCACTCTAAAATATAATGAGAATATTAATGTATCAATTAATGACAGATTAATGCTTTTTATAACCTGTGATATATATTTTTGAATTTGTTTTTATTATCGACATGTTTAAAACTTAGCATCATAAAGTTGGTTTGGCAATGCAATCCTGCATTTGATGCTTATTGTTGTTTTAACCGAGCCATCTTTGTTTTGGGTTGGGCCTAACGATCGGAGAGGAAAAAAGTTAATAAAGTTTACATGACAAATATTAATTAAACCAGACAAATATTATATAAATCAAATTGTTGCATCACAGCTGGCCTCCGAGTACCAGCTAATCATCTAAATTAACTCTAAACACAATTTATAACAAACCTTAATGACCCACATCATTTTTTTGCTAATCTTCCCTTTTTACGAACCCCTCATGGACCAGCCCATAGAGTCAGTATCATCAAAACATTTGAATGTGTCTATAAGCTATGAAATGATCGAACCCATTTAATTAAGTGCCACCTATCTATCGTTCTTAGGCGCTGATCTCATCGTCAGAAATGGAAAAGAAATTTCATCGGATGAAGGATCATGTTTGCTTCGTTTCTAAGGCATTCGAATGGAAAGACCTTGTATCTGATCCGGTGCTTGAATGTTTCTATGAGAGTAATTAAGGAATTTCCTATGGTGAAGATGAACGCAATTCTTGCTATAATAATTGATTCAAAATCAAACAGATAGAACAAAAGTGATCGTCATCATATTATTGGAGAACTCGCGCAAACAAAAAAAAACAGCAGTGAATCCATGGAAAAAACTTTAAGCAAATACCCAAGATCCAGTTTTAAAAAGAATTCAGAATCACCCACTCGATTTGGACATGATCTGGACTAAAACACAGACGAGAACAAAACTCTTTAAAGATTATGCTAGCAGCGAAGAAATGAAGTTTAACACATTAAGCCAAAATTCAAATTGTACGAAGACACCTCACTAATTGTAAAGATTAAACTGTGAAATGGACATATGAATGCAAACAGGCAAGACCCAAGAAATGCACTTCAGGTTAAGTAGGATTCGTTTCCAGATGAGGCAAGAAGGTAAATAATACAAAACAAGGGCCCAACCTTCCCAACCAAGCCATTCCATGGGGATGCCTAGTATACGAATTAGGATTCCTGTATGCAAAATCCTTGTCTATTTTATACCCCTAACGCACAACGAGTGCGGACTTTGTATAATGTTTTTGACTCAGCTGTCAGTCGTGTCAGTCCGTACAGTCTACCTGTTTTTAATACCCCATTCGCAACGAGTGGCGAGGGTATAAGTTTTTGATCCCGTCCTGTCAGTCCGTCAAAAATAAGTTTTTTTTAAAGAAAACATTACCATATAGTATGTGCATATATGCAGGAAATTCTGATTCAATTTCGGGAATTTATGCCCCTTTTGCAAACTTAGAAAGTCTTTGGCCACAATTAAATATTCTGTTGAATAACAGTTTGTCAGCGCAACTTTCCTCTGAAAACCGCTCAACAGTATTGTGACAAAGACTCTTGTAGTGATGAAAGAACAATACTGTTAGATGCGTAATTACACATCGGGAACAATCTTAGATTTCATTTTTCGGGGATATTGTCCCTTTGAACTTTAGGAAATTTGGTCCTACATCTAATAATCGATATACTATTTAAACAGTTTGTCAGCGTCGATCTCCTCTGAAACTCGCTTCAACAATATCGTAAACTTTGTATGTGATGAAAGAACATACTGTGTAATGCGCATTTAATACAGAAAGGAAATTCCGGATTCACAATAATTTTTTTCGTGGAATTATTTATCTCCCTTTGAACTTTAGAATATAAAATTTTTTGGGCCCCAAAATTTTTTGTTTATAATTTTACTGTTGAAACATAGTGTTTATTTCACTGTGCGCATATTTACACGATAGGGAAATTTCTGATTCATTTTTTTTTCGGGGAATTATTGCCCTTTACCTCTGTCACCAATTAAAACCGACTGAATGGAAGAAGGATAAAAAAATATTTGTATTGATTAATGAAGAAGATCTCTTACTTTACTTTTAAGAATAAAATCCTAGTATAATCAATATATGTAAATATCCATTTATATTAATCTCTGATATTCAGTTAGTAAAGATTTTTCTACCTTCATTGCCAAAACTACATTTCAAGCAATGATGGGTGCTTCGAGTATGTGAGCTTGCTGCACTTTTTCTTTCATTTAGCAGCGTAGATTTAAATGGATCAGTCCTTCAGATTATGGCACAAATTAAAAGAATCCCTTTCAGTGTGGCAGAATCATATAATGCACGATAAAGATCCCTTCCCTTGAACGACTAGTATATGCCATAAAGCACGATAGATAAAGATCCTTCCTTGCGCAAAGGCCATACGCGCTTAGAAATGGCTTTACTGGCAATGCATGGTGACATCTCCATATGTATGAAAGATTCTGTAGAGAGACATTACCATAGGTCTAAATTTGTGGTTCTTCGCCTACAATCGGTGACAACTCGATATCAATGGGAAATTTTAGACGGAACACAAAGGAAACAAATAATCATGCAATCAAGCCCCTCAATAATGAATCACCTACAGACTCGTTCTGATATATAGCAATGTCAAATATTTTTGCTAAATTACTTTCGGTAGTGAAATATGGCTGATTTCCATTTTTCAAAAGAGACTTTGTTTGGGCGTTTTCTCAAAACTTATTAAAGATTGGATCTTTAAACTTTCAGGAATGATAGATGGCAACAATAACATATGAAAAACGCATATCAGATTTGTTGCCGTCACTTCCATCGTTCACCGGAAGTAGTTTATAAATATGCAAATTTTCAATTTCTTTATTTAAATGTTTATAAAATGTATACTAGACTGTTTTAGACAGAATATGTCCACCGGAAATTGATACTACTAAACTGGAAGTATTGCCAAAATTAGGCATTGTTCATTGAAGCTTTGGAAAATGGTTCCTGGATGCTCGTTTTGGAGTTGTCAGTCATTTTATTAGCTCGCCGGGATGAATTTCTGGAGAGCTATTGTCATGATCGGTGTCGGCATCTCACTTTAAAGAAAAAACTTTAACCTGGTCTA
>CAJDSM010143377.1:0-11363 GCA_903981925.1 Ostrea lurida | reverse complement strand
ATTTAAATAGCTCTCGTGAAATAGCTAGTTTTCGATCAACTTTGATTGTAAACTTTCATAGCTCAGTAGGTAAACGCACTTTGGATTTGGTAGACCGTAGGCCTCCCGATTCAGATCGCGGGCAGTGACTTTTTGTTCATATTTAGCTGCGAGAACTATTTGAAAATCATGTTTTTTTTGTATTTGCGAAATCTCATAAGTTTCCACCACTTTTCAGCATGTAATGAATTATTTATTATAGCTACATCATATCTTTCATAATGGACAAATCACATCGTGGCTGTTTTTGAGAAACGCTTTCCAGATTTAGTGGGCCACCTTAATGCATACAGCGCGTTCAAGCATATCAATGCTAGGCCCGGTAAGCGCCTGGTATGTGAGCTCGCATCTGCACGCTTGCGCAATAAAATCTGGTCAGTTCTCAATGCCCCGACGATGTGGTCAAACGCCTAGCATTAGAAGTAACCCTAACAGGTATTTTGTAACAGAGCCATGGCCAGCACTCGCTCACTTGCATGACCCTTGCCTCACACGCTTCTGGTGATTTTCACACAAACAGACATTCTTCATCCAACACAGATTTCGCTGTGAAAATTTTCTATGCGTCCTCAATATATTGTTTGTCCAACAGGATAAAATTATACATAAGACTATGAAAATGAAATATCATGAGAATGCACAGGTATGGCCTCAATATCCCATTAGACAAACAGCACGCACGTTGCTGTTCTGGTAACCTGTGCCAAAGTCACTAAGCACATAATAAAAGAAAATCATGTTATATAAAATGAAAACTCTTGCCTTTAAGATAATTGATGGATAGCGTAGTAGAGGAAGGGAGCTGGTAATGGCTCGAGGTACGTTTCAAGAAAATATCATAGAAACAAGTGTCGACAGTTGAGTTTTGTGGCAAGAGAGCGAGTGATCTCGCCGCGCAAAAATGAAGAGAGGACCTCGACCATCATTTCGACAATGGAGACTCCTCTTCACGCCAAGGAGACCTTTGGAGAATTTACAAAAAAAATTAGACGCCCAAGTATAGGTATCTAAAGAGAAAGATCATTTGTACTGGCAAACTCTCTGAGATGCCCGGGGCGAATTAGATAGACCCCACACAAAGCTATACCAAACCAGAGGAGTAATAAGAATACTGAATTCAAAAGAGATCAACGTCTAACAAAATCAGGAACTTAATCCGAGATACAATTTGTTTTCTTATGCGTTCCTATTGGTTCTTTGTTGAAGACGATTTTTTTTTCTCTAGTTGGATTTGTGCGAGCATGAAAGAGAGCGGATCGCCGCCGTGTGGGCTCTATACAACCTAAAAGTACAAACCGCGAGAGTCATTTGAACATAATCTTAATGCTGCCACTATATCTGTGACCTTATCATTAATTATATATGCAGAGCTTAGCGAGATACGAAGTCATCTGTTCGTATCTTTTGCGCTTTACTTCTATCTATTTCGATATATATCCGCACTTGTAACTCTGAAATTAATAAAGGCACATGCAGTCTCCTCACATTCGTGGCTTATAGTTTGGATATTTTTTTCTTGAACAAAAAAAAGCAACAATCAGCACTATAAAAAACAAACTAGGCTCCTCCATTCAACGTTCCCAGGTCTTACCGGGATGGCTATTACTTTCTATTATTAGTTGTTTTATTCATGTGCCTCTTCACTGATTTCAATCTACGCGACATCTGCATTTATGCAAGTTTGAGGTGCGTTCTTTAATAAAACTGCTTTGATCAATGAACTGGTGTCTTCAACGCGGATATCCGACTGCGTCACGCGCGTCAGCTTCATCCTCTCCTTGTTAAGTCAGGGGTTCGCGCTTCTTTTCTCCCTTCATTTGTCCTGCCACTCTCTTTTACCGGATAAATATAACAGTAAAATTGGAGATCACTGTAGATTTTTTTCATTCTCATTTGTTTTGTTAGAGCTCTCAGAGTTTTCAGTGAATATTCTTAATAAAAGAGAATGCGTTAGTGGCTAGTAATAAAAAAATGAGACCAAGTGAGGACAAAAAATGTTAGGGCCCGCGCGCCGCCGCGCCGCACCGTGGATAGCAGTCAGTGAATAAAGAGAGGCAAGAGGCTTAAGGTCCTTTGATGGTCCCTCCCTGCCCGCTCTTCTGCCTCCTCTCCCATTTAATGGGCCCGTAAGGGGCATGGGCCATCGTTTGATCTAAAAAGTTTTCATTTTAGATGCCAATTTTTAGTGTTTTAGAATGCTTGACTTAAGGTATTTTCTAACAGGACAGGAAAAATAAATTTAACGTCATCTGTTGAGCTTCCAAGTCGAGATATAGAGGCATGCACTTCACAAATTCTTTGTATATATATAAGTAAAACAAGAAACCGAAGCCATTAATATTGCTTACATAATAACATGTAAAAATAAAATAAGAAATATGTCTTACTAACTTCGCCATTTAAAGCAGATTTTTTCATATTTTAGAAGTTATTCTAAACACAATTTAATATCAGTGTCGCTAGTGGTTTGCTCAGCATTCTCATATTTGTTTATAATACAGGATGATCTGTTTTAAGCGAAAGCAATCTTTGTAAACATAAACAAGGCTCGAGCCTTGTTAGCATTGCGAATTATTTTTGTGAGCGCTGTATGCTTTACTTTGTTAACTTTCAATATACTTGAGCGCGAAATATTTTTTGCTTGAGGCACTAGTAAATTTTAAGAGTCTATGCATTATAAACATCTAAAATAATGCAAATATGATATTTATTTTAGTTCAAAACGTGTCCATGTCCCTTTACCATATTTGGTTTAATCTTTTGTTCATGTTATTCATGGTTATCATCTTTCAAATTATGAATATGATTCCAGAAGAAGACATGGAGGTTAAGCATAAAAGTCATTTCAACGTATGGTCATATTGGCCCCACCCTAAGTAAGACCTGAACGCAAAATCCAGGGGTCTTGAATTATGAATATGATTCCAGAAGAAGAAATGGAGGTTTTAGAGCATAAAAGTAATTTCAACGTATGGTCATATTGGCCCCATCCTAAGACCTGAACGCAAATCCAGGGGTCTTGAATTTTATAATCCTAATAGAGGGCTTCATGGACATCATAATCATGCGTTTTCCAAATATATGTATATATATGGAAGTAGAAAAGAGGATTTTCTGATTTGAAGTACAGGTTTACTATGTGGCCATGATGTCCCCACCCTGTGGCCTAAACCTCTAACCCAGGGGACATGAATTTCACAATTTGAAGACATCATAATCATGCTTTTAATTTTTCTTAAACACATATGGGAGTAGAGAAAAAGATTTCTTCAGATTTAATACATGTTCACTATATATGGTCATATTGGCCTCACCATTGGGTGTGAACCCCTGACCCAGGGATAATAATGAATTTTAAAACTTTAGTCGTGGGCTTCACGGACATCATAAAAATGCATTTAGTTTGCTTAAAAATAAATGAAAGTAGAGAATACGATTTTCTAAAATTTAGCACATGTTCAATGTATGGTCATATTGGCCCCACCCTAGGACCTGAACCTCCCAACCTGGGACCATAAACTTTACAATTTCAGTGGAGGGCTTCATGGGCATTATAACCATGCAATTAGTTTTCCTCCTATTAAAATGTGTGGGGGTAACTAAAGAAGGAAAGTTTTGAAAAATTGGCAGTTTTTGCCTCGTCCCTAAGGCCCAAGGACCGGAGTGAAAGAGTTGAGGATTTTACAATTCGTGTCCCAAAGATGCTTCGTGTCAAATCTGGAAAGAAATAGTGATTAAGAAGAAAAAATATTCATTTGTTTACACATTTCATCACTGACCATTTTCGCCCCACCCTAATAGCAAGACCCCAATGCCCCTGGAATTATGAAAATCAAAATTATGAGAAAAGGCTTCCTGTTCATTCCAATTAGCCAGTTAGGTTGAAATTGATATCAATAACATTAAAGAAGATGATATTCAAATGTGGTTACATATAAACATTATATACCAACTTTGGTCCCACCCTGGAGCCAGAACTCCTACCCCCGGGGTTCACCACATTTACAATTTTGGTAGACACCCCCACTGCTATAACATGCCTTTTTTGTTTTTTATTGGTTTTTCTTTCTTTTAATTTCTTTTTTGGTTGTTCTGTGGGTTTTGCATTACCGTCGACCGGTCGTCAGCAGTGGTAGAGCGTCCGCTTCGTAATCGGAAGGTCATGAGTCCGAACACTACTGGGGGGGGGGGGGGTGGGGGGGGGGGGGGGGCAACTTCCTACTATACTGATAGAATAGGGACGTGCCGCCCCTGGAATAGGTAGTTCTTTTCCCATTTCAGAATATATGACAAGGCTTAAGAAATCAGCATGAAATATATGATAAGGTTAGTAATATTTGCTCAATTAATTATATGAATACCTTCTAATCTGCAGCTGATGAAGCTGATAAATTTATACACAAGTAAACATACTTAATTCCGGTTTTAATTACATGTGATATTATGATCAGACCCAGTTGAATCGGGGCGCCAAATGGGACTGTTTGATTTGTTCTCAAAATTAATTTTTGTGTGGACAAAAATGAATTTTGTAGAACAAAAATAAGTTCAGGCCTCAACAAAATTGATCATGAATCACAAAAATTAATTTTGTCGCACAAAATGATCTTTCAGCAGACAAAATTCACTTTTGTCAACTGAAAAATATTATTTTGTATAACTTATCAATACAAAAATGATGTTATTATGAAGCAACATACTTTTGTGTGACAAAAAAGAATTTTGTTATGACGGCAATTCTATTTTGTGTACACAAAATTGGTTTTTGATTACAAAAAGATCAAGTCCAATCGGCGCCCCGTAGTTGATGGCGTTGATAGAAAGAACTTTATGACTACTTTGTCCATCCCTGCTATTGTTTATAAGCAGCAGTTCCATGACTAGTCATAGGGAAAAGCGTCCATTTGAACAGAAATTATATGTAAAGGAATACAGTTCTCAAATCTAAAATATATGAAAAGGGTGGGGTTCTAGCTGTGATGTCAGCGGCACGTCCTTACCCATAAAAGTGGTCCCACCGAGTGACTGCGTCAAACCTAAGATGTTAAACATAAGTAGTAATTGCTTTTCGCCAAACCCTCGGTAATAAGAAATTAGAATCCACGGGTTTTTCTGATATGACCCTAAAAACTGAAACCATCAATGCCACGTCCAACATTCGCTAAGCATAGGCTCTAAAGGAATAGGCACAACGAAGGGTGAAAAATCACAGGTGCTTGAGGACAGGAAACAGCAAATCCCTACGCCCTCCCCCCCCCCCCCTAATGTTACAAATGTATTCCCCAGCGCCTTCTGTGACTTTTCGTGTTGATCATTCCTATTATTAACACTGGTTCATCCTAAAAAGAAGGCAAAAGTAGATACCAAGAAATGCTTCATGCGCTGAAGAATATGAAAAATGATAAGTCTCCGGGACCTGACCTGATAGGCTTCACGGTAGAGTTTTACAAATTCTTCTGGATTAATATAGGTAAATTTCTAATCAGATCATTAAATTTTGGATTTGACAAAGGTTATATCTTCAAAACACAAAAACAAGGCATAATTTCTATATTGCAATAGGCTAATAAACCCCGAGAACATCTAAAAAACTGAGAACCTATTTCACTATTAAATGTATCCTATAAAATTCTATCTTCCTGTATTGCTAACAGATTCAAAACTGTTTTAAATTTTCTTATTATGAAAATCAAAAGGGATTCCTGAAAGGCGAGGTACATAGGAGAGAATACCAGAATGATATATGATATTCTCCATACTATCTAAAGAAAAAAATACACCAGGCCAATGCTCTTTAATAATTTGATTTTGAGAAAGCTTTTGATTCGGTATCATGGAAATTTGTATTCAAAATTTTGAAATTGTTCAACTTTGAACCAGACATAGCTCACTTGACGTCAACGGCGTCAGCCATAATTAGGTTTAATATTTGCATGCTCCGAAACTGTGGCGAACACATACAAACAATAAAAGGCTACAATGCATGTTGAAATTCTTGATGCCTTCCATAAGAAAGAAATCTATAGCATTTTTATTAGTATTGAAACAGAGCAACAAGTAAAAATGATAAATCAAGCGGAGTATGTTGCGAATGTGACCAATTCACAATAATAGTATGCCTAGTGATATCACGGACAGGTTCGAATCGCGCAAAGTTCAAGGTCATCGAACATCGGACGAGTCCACTTCATTTGTAGGTAAAACTGGTCAGTTTTGCGCTAAGAAGTGTAAGACATTTATTATCAGAGAAGAAAGCTGGTTATGCATAATATGCAACATGTGTAAATGTACACCGGGGGTGGGGGTATATCACAAACGTACCGATGAAATGGCGACTTTTTTTGACAAGACAGAACGCAATTTCATCAATCGTTATATCAATGGGTAGATAATTTTACATGGCATACATCAATGGAAGGTAAATTTATCTATGGAATTCATCCTTAATAGAATTTTGATAATGAATGTTTATAGCATTTCCACCACGGCGCGTTATAACTACAACACGGGTATTGCAATAACAATATGCACTACTGGGCACGCAAGTATGGCATCTAACTATGTACCGAAAGGTCAACAATACATTGAATGAATATTTGGGAGGTTTTTGAAAATCTCTAGCCAGCAGGTACTCATGTACCCGAAAAGTAAAGGTTAAACCCGGCGGGGGGATTATAGAGTCGATGAGTTCCTAAAGTGTCCTCTATTACCATATATCATTTGAAGATAAACCACATCTTATATTTAAATTACTTGAAGTTAAAATACAAAGAATGAAACTTCTAATATTAGGAAAATGTCTATTAAAGTGCAACAAAATTAAGGAAAACTCTCATACATTGTATATATTGTAATAATTATATCTCTCATTTTGTAATTTTGGAAACTACCCCACTCTCAACAAATGATGTTTGTTCTTTGTTATAGTATATAATAAATTCGATATTATGTGTATCATGAGCTTGAAAACGGAATAATCCTTGAAGTGAAGTTAACTTCATTATTCAGATATTGGACAATCCATATTAACATTGATATTTTTTTTTAAAGATTTAATTGAAATTTTACTGATACATCCCTACCTTGCTTCTGAGGCCACCAGGTCTTATTTGATTATCAATCATGAATCAATGAAAAGATTCCCCTCCCCTAAAACAGTGAAATTTGATATCTACTTATAATGTCGACTTATGCTTAAGGAGTGTAACTTTGTTTGATATGATTATATATCACATTATCTTAAAAGTACTTACTTCAGTGGAAAGAACATTTGCTTTAATCAGGCAAGATTTTTGGAAAGCTATTACTTGCTAAAATGGTAAGGTCTATCTGGTTTTCACGATGCAAAACTTATTGTGTTTACAAAATTGGTATTTCTCTAGCTTCTCTTCAAATATCACACGTGGCCTGCAGAACAGGGGGGATCCGGTCTCTCACCATATATATTTATTCTTTGCTGTCGAAATTAATGGGGATTCTTTATACGTCAAATATAAATCAATAAAAGCGAATTAAAATTTGGTATCAAGCCAAAGACAAACGAACAGTGATTCAATCTCTTAAGTCCAACATAGAATACAAAACAAGAGCCGGGCAACCAACGGACCCCCGGACACACAGAGGCGGGACCAGGCGCCAGGAGCGAGTAGCCATCCCTGTTGACCGCGTCACACCCGCCGTGGTAGCCATAGTCTTGATCAGGTAAACCGTAGTCAACAAATCAGTGTGTGAAAAACGGCCCTTAACAATGGCTATGCAACACATCAGACAGCATGTTGGCTCAATGATAGGTCATTAATTGGGTAAACTAAATTTGTTATAAACGAACATAGAATTTACGAAATGTGCGGATGTTAAACGTGACTTGTTGAAACCCTTTGCAACAAAACTGTCTGTAAGTAGCTTGCCTCGAGTTCAAAAAGTGATCGCTACGCAGCGAACAAGCTCTTGCGTATTCGAATAAGTAGAGACATACACACATATGCAGGGATGTGGAATTTTGCTACATAATATCTGCCGGAAGTTGACGATGGAGAAGCTGAAATCGCTCCCGTTTTGTCATTAAAGTTGTAGTAGTTAGTTTGCCCTTTAATGTCATGTTCAATAAACATATCCCAATGTACGAAGCAGACATGGAAGAATCTGTGTGTGTCCTTTATTTCAGTTCGTTGGGAATATTGAACGACATTAGTGACATGAAAACATTATATTGATGTAAATAAAAATCGTTCAATATATCGAAATGTTGAATTAAAGGCCACCGCATGTTGAGATTTCTTCTTTTACATGTAGAGCTTATTGAATGATTCTGCTCATAAGAATATAAAAATAGGTCAGCTAATAAAGGAGCACAATTTAGTGCCCATTGGGAATTCCACCGAACTGTTGGAAGACTCTGATTGCCCAAAAACTATCAAAAGATCATTGTAATGAGGAAACTCCAGCCATGCTTTAATATCAACTTCAGAGTACTTGTGTGTAGAAATCGGAGTGGAGTTTAACAAAATAATTTTTTGAATGGCTGATCACTAGATAGATATTTCGTTTTCCATTTTTGTTATAGAAGCAACTGTTCTATAATTGTTACAAAGCTTTGTCTTTAAATTTATCGTGCCTTTAAATAATGTCAGATGATACTCCTTCTATTTTTAGATGGAAGTGAAAAACAGTTCTTAAAAAGTTTGCCCCCTTGACCTTTTCATTTCAATTCTCAAAATTTCTGGCCTTAAACCAAATTTGACACAAACAAAGTGCCAATATGCGATCGGCGTTGCTAATTAAAAACTGTAAATCATCAATTTGCAAAAATTCTAAGAATAACAATGGTCTACAGAAACTGTTGATAGTTTTGGAGTCAAATTTACTGCGGATCTCGTCATGATATTGAAAATCTTAATTTCAGCTGACCAGATGACTAAAATAGAAACACATCGATATTCAATTTATGGTCAAAGAAGAAATTCTGACTATCTTGCAGAAAGATTACTGCTGATAAAACTCATTTCTTTACTTCCTAAATTAAACCTCACCTTTTCTATTCGGCCTTCCAAGACCATTCTTCAAAAAACTTTTTCAGAACTCTTAAACTATATTCTACATATTTGGGTATATGGAAAGGAAAAAGAGACAGAATTTCAAGAAAACATAGATGAATTATATACGATTACCAGAATGTTTAGGGGATTGTAGAAATGGTTCATGTAGAAACCTTTTTATCAAACGCTCTTAAACTTACATGGATCCGCCAGAATGTGTACATCCCAATACATTTGGCAATAATATAATTTTTGAATATAGTAACAAATTCAAGCCTTTAAGAATTATAATGCCCAATTTGGAGCAGTAATACATTTAAAGATGTTGAAAAAAAAACTTACAAATAAATTTTGGAAAGAAGTTTTGACTATTCACTTAGAGGATTTAATGTTAACAAGTTAACCCAAAGATATACGATATTGATTTTCCTCTTATCCCCCAATTTGCGTTTATAATCCAAACATTAAACTTAATAAGTAAATTCCAATTTTATGTATTACAAGTATATTTAAAAGTGGGATTCTTTTTTACATTCAGGATTTTTTTAATGACAATAAAAATGTTTTATTTATTTCAGGATTTTACAACATCGTATTAATATCTTATATTCCATTAACTACTTATTCTTGCGTCGAAATTACTATCTTTGAATACATGCGCCATTTGCTTCAAAAATCTTAACCAAAGTGAAAAAGCCCAACAACCATTTTACCCATTTGTTTTTTAAAATATAATCCTCAAATCTAATAAAGCGATGCACAAACCATTTATTGATTTTTTTTCATCAGTAATCTCCTAAAAACACCTTAAGACATCAAGGTAAAATTTGGCAAAAATGAACTAAATGTTAAATAATTCTCTCAATTGAAAATCCATTTACATTATGCCCTTTTTAGCACAAGTAAAGATTCCGCTTAAGGATGCGTTCAGCTGGGATTAACTCATATGAATTCTTAGCCTACAAAAAAATTTTGAATATGTGATCATATTAAAAAACTCACCTTATGTAATATTTGTAATTCCTTACTGCATGAAACTTGTTCCACTTTTTGTCAGTGTAAACATCAGCTTAAACATATTTGGAATAACTAGAGAATTGCGTAAACACACATACATTTTTAAACATTAACTTATCCTTCAAGAATTATACTTTTCTGGATAGTATCTACATTGAAAAGACATTTGAAGTGATTAACCTGTTTTTTATACTTCTCCTTACAAAATAATTACATCTGTTTCTAAACATCTAAGAAAATCGTCCAACATGTTATTGTTTATGCATCTTAAAAGATTATATTATGATATTATGTTACGGAAAAAATTTATATTGTCAAAGATAATGGAAATGTTGCAACTAGTTTATAAGAAGATCTGAATTCTTTTGAAGAAAAGCATTTTAATCCCCAATATCGCATTGTAATATATATATCGATTCATACTACGTATTTTTTTTTTTCATTTGTGTTGACTAATATGTGTAAGTCCTTTATAATTTGATGTCCTGTGATTTTTTATCCTATATAATATTGCTCAAACGCATATGGAGAATTATTTATGGCGATTATACCTTTGTTACAATTTATTATGTGCTCAATAAACTATGGAATAGATCTAACAAAAAAAAAAAAAAAAACCAAAATTAAAATAAAACAAAAAAAACCTGAACATAGTCGCGGTTAGAACTTAGGTTTTTTTGAAATGAGTTGGGTAATAACATTTTCGGGGGGTAACGTAGCGTGGCTACGTGGCGGTGCTGTTTCCTGTCCTCAAGCACTTATGGTAAAAATCGGCCTTGTGAAAAGTTCAAAATATAGGTGAAGTTTAAAAAAAATGTTTTCTGCACAAATGATGGTCCGTGGATGATAGTTTATCAGGGTGGTAAAAACCTTGGGAGTTTTGAATTGGTGTATCTGAGATCTACTGCCCCAAACATCATTGTTAATTCAATATTTGTACTTATCCTAATAAGATATTTCTTTCAATTAGAGAGGCATCCTATTTCAAAACAAAAATAGAAAACTGATTGGTTTACAGTCTGATATTTTGTTATGAAGCATGTGATATCATTTCAACCAGCATTGATAACACAATAAGATAAATGGTAAAAATTGAAAATGATAGGTATTTGTTCTGTTTAAATATACACACCCGAAGAAAAAAAATCAGGGACTACCGTGAACCAATTTATATTTGCAAGCGACATATATTTGCGAGAAAATCTTTTCACATGATGTCCGTGTGTTCACTACTATTATAACACTATTATGCGTTTCTCAAAAAGATATTGG
>CAJDSM010143371.1:0-14453 GCA_903981925.1 Ostrea lurida | reverse complement strand
GCGCTCTTCTGCGTATCATGTTATACTTACTAGTTCACACTATTTGTTTGTTGTATAACTCTTTGAAATTTTCAACCAAAAGATGTCGGGAACCACACCCCAAAGCAGGTACTTTTCTTTAAAATAATTCCCATAGAGGAAGGATGCTTTCTCTATTCGGTTAAACAACGCACACTGTTACAATGTATGGAGTCCAATCACAGTAGAGGGCTGTATCCACAAAAAAAGAGAACACTTACTGTAAAAAACGTGTATATATACAAGTTGAAATATATGCTAATTCTATACTAAATTGTACTATAAAATTCGACATCTTATGTATGTAGTTTATACTCAGACACGAATCACGCAGAATCAAAAGATAACCCGAAACGTGATCAACGTCTTTAAAGTCCAATAGGTGAAAAGGCAACAATCAAGGAACAATGATCAATCTCGTAAATTCCAAATAGAATACAAAACAGGAATTGGCAAATATTGGACCCATAGGAAGGACAACCAGAGGAAAAGAGAAGAGACTGAGAGTAAGCAAATGCTCCAGTCGACAGAAAGGGTCATCCTGTCTAGGCACACAAAGCAATTGTCTTAATGGCAAAAGTAAACCCCAAGTAATCCCATATTAGTGCCGTTTTGTAACAAATTTAAATACCCGCATCGGGATTCTCCTGAATACAAGAAAGACGTTTATGATTGTGGAATTCAAAAAAACGGTTTGATGAAACCTTTTAATGATATGGCAGTGCGAGTGTATTGAGTTAACTAGATAACCTAGTGTTCTAAAAATAGTAAATCTTGCCCGCTCCCACCCGGACAAAAATTGGTAATTTACGTCCCACTCGAGTGAATTGTTACTCAGGAAACGGTACACCCCAGAATTGCCGGTGAAGGGCGCAAATTATTGCCTATGCTCGGATCGGCGCTCATGGCCTTGAGAAGGGATGGATTTCTATCGTGTACACACCTGTGTGACAGCGGGACCCCGTTTGTAACGCGTCTGTTTCCGCGTGTCTCATCGAAGGTCCGCCCGATTAGCGCCTATGATCCAAGCAAGAGTAAATGAAGGATATTAATTGCTAGAAAACAGGATCCCAGAGCGGGTTCGAAAAAGTGATAAAAGTAGGCTGAACATACCTAACAACTATAAAAGTTAATTGAATTACTGATTTATTAAATACTAGATCGTATTGTAAATCAATAATAACATTTTCAGACATATTAGTCAAATCCAGGATATAAGAATAAAAGTGCAACGGCCGCATTTAGAAAGACTATCCACGTGCAACGGAAACAAGTGAAGCAGCTGGAGGATTTATAATTTCATAAAACCAAGACATTTAACAAAAACGACAACATATATTTTATTCTGCTTGCAATAACGAGCCCTCTCCCCCACCCGCCCTTTTGAGCTACACTGAGCCGAAGGCTCAAGTGAAGTTATCAGTGATCCGAAACCTTTGTTCCGCTCGTCTGTCTGTCTGTTAACTTTTGTTCAGACATTTTTGACTCTCAAGAACCGGCTCGGGCCAAAGTCAACCAAATTTGGGCAACAATCATCCCTGGGTGAAGGGGCAAACAAAGTTTGTTCACAATAAAGGACCAGACTGCCACAAAGGAAATAATAATGAAAATGCAGAAAAATAGGTGGGGTCATTAAATCTTTCTCAAGAACCACTGGGGCCCGAAAAGCTTAAATTTATAAAAATTTGCTTCCTGTATGTCTTTGGAGGAGTCCAATTTGTCAACGACATTGAGAAACCGGGGGGTCATGAATAAGGCCTGCCAATAAGGGTGACCAAATAGTTAAACCACATAAATTGTAGGCGAAATCTTTAAAAAGATCTTCTTCGAAAACCCACTGGGTCAGAAAAAGCCCTGATTACCATAAGGGAAGATAAAAGTTGTCAAAACACGACCCCCAGCACAACACCCAGGGGTAATAATCCGTGGGGCGCAAATATCACAAGCTCAATCATTTTAACATGAAAATATCCTGGAAATTCTTTTTAAATATTCCTTCATTGAATCCAGACGATGTATTACCTGAAAGCTTCCGATATGAGTAGACTTTCAGTTTGTTTTAGATAATCCCCCTCTCCCTCCGAGATGATCGCGAAAATTAATGCTAATACTTTCGTTTGATGGGAATGGATAGCACCAAGAGAAAATAGCCGTGGTGAAAAGTCAGATAACTGTTAAACATAAATGTGAAATCAAAAAAAATAAAATGCACTCTAGATCGTCAAAAAATCCCACTTTTTAGTAAAAGCAAATTGATAAATAAATTTAAAAGCCCTACTGGTAAACGAACCCCTCAAATCTCTGACGGGCCATTATAAGGCAACGTACTTTTTTTCTCTTTTATTTAAGCAACTGACAACTTACTGGAGTCTATCAGCAGCATTAAATTGAAATAATTGACAATAATCCTGATTTTAATATTTCATTCCAGTTCAATGGAAGGAAAGCCATCATACAGATGGATCACTCCCCCTATAAATCGAAGGATGCCTGTTTCTAATCGTAGAGTGTAAATCATATAGATGAATCGATCTAGACCTAATAGGATCAGTAGATAAGATATATTCTCTGACATCAATGGGCCAACCGCGGTATTGCCAATGACCAATATCTGAATGTACATAATCGGTGTACGAGTTAGACAAAGGGGCAATATAATGTTAACAAATGCACGCAATTACAAAGCACGATATGCACAAGGCAGCAAAGGGATAAATTACACCGCAAGGATGTGGCCCTGAAATATAGCAACCATTAAGTCATTACTAGATCAAAATGTTCCTGAAGACCAAAGAACCACCGCTGGGGATCCGGCGTTAGGAATTAGTCCCAGCACGCCTCCTCCTGGGTGTCGTAAGGATGGGCGAACATGAAACGTGGCGTCCGGCATGAGACCGTCAATAAACCGAGGCCGTGTCAGCAGCAGGGGCACGGATAAAAAGATTCCCCCCGTGCCAAGCGTCCCTGATTGCTCCCTGGGGAACGAGCCAACATGCCTCCGATACTCAGTGCACACAATTCTCCTCGGGGGATATAATGTGCCGTCCCGGTCGACTAAAGACAATAAATAAATCACCAATCAAACTTTAAAGAAAACCACCCATTCCAATCGCGCACTTTAATGAACGGTCTCCCCTTTTGAGAGAAAAATATAATAGAGTTAGCTGTTTTGATAGCCATATCAAAAATGAACATCATCGTGACATGTATAGAGACAGGGGAACAGCAGTATCATTATCTGTCTGTGTCCACTAGTGACCGGCACTCAGCGGATGGCTTACTGCTCTTTTCCACGGGCCGCCGATGATCCCGATATGCTGACCATTGTTCCACTCTGGTATCCAGGGGCCGGGTTGGCGCCATCTTTTTTTTTCTACATTATAATTGGGAACTAGCGACATGGATGCGCTGTAGACAATGGGGTTGGTGGTTTGCCTTTCCAAACAAATAATCTGTTCCGTCTCTCAAAATATTAAATGAGAGAAATGATGACATGGGGCAGAATGTCCGGGCGTTCCAGGATCCGGAGTAGAACACAAAGGTGTCGTAACCGCATGGCACGACAAACACAAGACACACTATCTGACAAGCCTGGTCCAGATATAAGCAGGTCAGAATATTGAAGTCACGGCGCCACGTAAATAAATGTTCCGTCTTGTACTGTAGTCCTAAGCTACCACAAAAGAAGAAAGAACCGTAGTTGGAGCACCAACAAGAAGAGTCCACAGTAGCATTCTGTCAATAGACTGTGAACTAGTTTGATCAGAACCCACACGGGACTCTTGGTCTTGAATGTGACAACAGCTGACCCATCGAATGGATATTATTGCACTAAATGTCCGAGTTATGTGGAGATAAAGTCTATAACAGATACAAGTTTCAGATGAAAATCAAGAATCAGATTATTTGGGCGAGGATATTCATTATCACAGAAATAAACGGAAAGCCAACGTTTATGACTATCTGCGGAAAATAGCCAAATTCTTCAAACCGAAAAAATCTACAAACCTAAATTGTCAGTCTCAAAACGACCAAAGACAAGCCGAAAATTACTCAACATATAAATTGGTACCGTAATACCTATATATTGAACGCAGCAAATCTCATTTAGTCTGATACCAAGGTCAAAATAGCAACCAGTAAATCAGAATATCCGAGAGAATGTATTTAACTACTAACAAGAAAGTCTGAATCATATTGTTAGTCGTACAGTATTTAGTGAAGGCAATAAAGAGATGTTAGGCATATGCTTGATCGACAGGTCGCCGTGTACTGATCCACTGAATCTAATCATTTGGCACCTCTTCTAAATTGGATTGGCCGTTCAAATGCTCTAAAACTTGCTTGGGTTCTAAATTTCTGAGTCGAACTAATGCTGACGAAGGCTTCAGCTTTTCTTATTTACACGTATTTTTTGAGACCAGAAAAGGGCACAAAACCAATATTACATTTGCCATTAAATTAAATAGCTTTGTGGCGGAATATACCGTCTTTTTTTGATGTTACATTCAAGTCATATTCGTGTTTAAATGAAGAAAATATCACCACACGCGACCGCGCTCCTAAAAGTGAAAGTAATTTTATATATGATTAACGCAGTAGGTTTATGTCTCTAAATTTTCATAAGTGATGTAAGGTAAAAAATCTTAGTCTAGTCTGATTTTTTGAAAAAATGGACGGATTTTTCACACTGATCCACAAGCTCATAACATTCACTTTCATTATCTTACTTGGTATTTGGCACTCAGAGAGAAAGAGATTGACAGGTCTAATTTTAAGTTCTGTTTTTTAAGCGAAAAAACCTCCTTGCCTGGTGGATAAAAGTTTGAGAGACTTCTCTTACTGTAAAAATTAGGGATTGATTGATATGATTTATTTTATGTTTACGTCCCTCCGAGAATCCATTTCAACTCATAAGGAACTCATCCAATGCCGGTGGAAGGGCTGCAAAAATTTGGCCTAGCCGCCCCCCAACTCAGGGACCTTTGAGCGAGGTGGAGGCGATTTATCGTGCCACACTCCTGAGACACTGGACCTGTTTTCTTCGCGTCTCATCCGATGAACCGCCCCATTCAGTGCGCCTCTTAACACACGCAAGGGGATGCTGATGACCTGATTATACCCGGATCCCCCACGGTATAATTGTAGGGATTATCATGTGTTCCAGCTCTTATCATCGGAAATTGGACTCTCCAGAGAGGTCAACATCATGGAAGCTAAATAAGAGTCAAGAATGCAACGGAATCATCCCCAAATGTAACTTTGGAATAATCTGGGCTTCTCAATATGAACTCAAAACTTTAATTCATTTTCCTAGCATCAAACCTACACTGAAGAGTATATGGGAATACACAAAATGGTGGACACAGGACTAACTAGAGGGACATTAAAAAGAGTTGTCTGCATTTCTACAAGTCGCCATTTTAACGCTTTTCAGCAGTAGCTGACCTCTCAACCTTTTAACAATTATCCAATGGAAACTTAGAACTTTGAAAAACCCTAACATTTATCAGTAGTCTTCTTAAACGATTGTGATAAATCATAAGTAAGTGATCTTCAGAATTCCATTCAACCAAAGATGTACATCAGAGATCTCTCAGTTGTGGGAAATACTCACCTTCAAACGCGGTCGCTCAGTGGTAGGCTTTATCACGTGAGTTCGAGCCCAGTGCGCTTGGACCAGAGAGGCGTCATGTAGGTAACTCAAAACGTTTAAATAAGCTAGGTGGCACGCTGCCCGTTCGCCACCGAGAGAATAAGGCATTTAAAAGGAGAGTCCACGGGACGGTTCTGATATGACCTTACAGAACGGAGTGTGAGTCGCAGCATGTGTGTCACAAGAATTAAAGAACTCTTACTGCGTTAATCATTGCTTATGATCCCGGACTCAGCATAGGTTCGCAAAGAAATCAGTGCACGAGGTAATACTCAAATACACACCCCAGCCTTCACCCTGGTCTTTTAAAAAGGGAACGACAACTGAAACTGGACCACAACTGAAAATAATGGTTAGATCCGTGTGCTAGTTGTTTTTCGCCTCCCGCTTTTAATTGTAGATTGCGAATCGTACTTTCCGGTAATTTTGTTGCCCAATCTGGCATGTAATCAATATTTCACAGAAAATAAAGTTGTCAATGGATTTGTGTATTGTTTTAAGCAACAACTCTTCAAGAATATTCACTAAATAAGGACACGTCACTGATAACCACCTGAATGGTTTAAAAAAAAAGCCGCAACACAATAATCACCTTTTGTGTCGAGCATTTTATGTAAATGATATTACTTACATTACTACAGAGATTGCCTTATATAATTTATAATATTTGACTATTGTGACATGTTTAGTGCCTTTGGCAAAATGTCAGAAACAAAAAGTTAGACATCTACTTAACACCCCTCTTGCAGTAATTTCAAGAAGATCTGTATTTAATATGTCAAGATTTCTCTTGCATTGCATCGGCCTTACTAATAATAATATATTTATGACCTGTATCACGTTGAGACTATTGTGCATCCACGGTGTCATGACACCTATTTGAAAATACTTGTTCTACAGGAAAAACACATTAGTGGCATCATGCTTACATGTACCTCTCCAGCATCCCCTCCCTGGCAGTATTTCTTGTATGTTATTGCATGTCAAGGAACCTAGATACATCAACATTGTTCAATTCTTGTTAGCCCGGTCCTTGCTATTATCCTTAGCATGATGTAAGAAAATACATCTTTCTTGGAGGGGATTCCGCTCATTATTAAGGCGTTCGTATATTAGATGTGTTGTAAATTTGTTGACCACACTCTCGGACACATTCACAGCCCGGGTGGCAAACATAGACTGATGTAAACGTTGTCTAGTGCTCCACCGGTAACGTTGGAAAAACTCACGGGGGACCAATATGATAATATAACAAAATTGTGTGACCCTCCCAATACGAACTCAGAATAATTCTTTTTAAAAATCGTAGTTATAATTCTCTCGTCACGGATTTTTGTGTAAAGAGTCATTTATTTCTGACCAGTGGAAATTTTTATGGCCTTTTTTTCATAACCAGAGGTACTGAATTAGTGAGTCATTTTTTTCTTACAAATATATATTTAACAGTTTCCACATAAACGGTTAAATATAATCTACGCACAATTTGTATTTTTGAGAAAGAGCAACCAACACTAAAGAACAATAAACAGATTGCACTTTTATATTATTATTTGGATCTATCAAAGTATGTTTGTCATCACACTGCCTAGGATAAAATACCAGATCCTTACTTGTTAATTGCACACCGGTATAATGTTCTCTTATTCACTCATGGGTTTGTATTTTATGTTTTAATGTGGACTTCGCTGTAAATAAATTGTATTCCATTTAACTTCTTGTCGCGAACTCACCCACAAATAAGAGACATCATTTACAAGTTGCGCCGACGATGGAGATCTAGGTGCCTTTCAAGAATGCATTTGCCTGTAGCACGATGCCTAAACGCCGATTCACAGACCAGATTAGCAGTACGGACGGCAAGTTACTAGTCAAAACTTATCGGATTTTTCTGCTATTCGCACAACGTGGTAGATCTTCTATGTACCACCAGCAATGGCGGCACGTTCCCCTACACAGTTTTCCCCCATTTTTATTCGATACATCAGCCCACACGACGGACACACGCGAATACTCCAACTACTTTTTTTCCTTTTTGTTCCAAGCTTTTGCGCGTGTCGTGAGAGACCAATGCGCAGCACGGCAACACAGTGGAAATAAATGGGATAAGGAACGTTGTTTGAAAAATTATTTTTCGTAGCCATGAAATGTACTGGATAAGAAAGCGTCAGAAAGCCTTTTGCTGCAGTTGTACGCTGGGTGGAGGAAGGTCATGATGTTTTTCACAACATTGTACCCTTGCAGAGGTGAGGAAGATGTTTACAAACAAGCGGTTAGATTTTTAAACGCCTATTTCAATTCCAAAGAGATAACAATGATATACATTAACATGTTCAACAGGCCAAACAACAAACAAGTGAGTCAATGTACTTTTCATAGCATCGGATATTTGTACTGCATGTTGCACCCCCCAGCACGCTGAGATATCTTCTGCAGAGTTGACAAAACGACTTGAGGAGAACGAGATTAACACGGAGTGCGAGATTATATAGTGTATGGGGATCAACTTCAGGGTACGTCGGGAGAAGAGCACTCGGGAAAGCTGAAATGTAACTCTGAGAGACAATTGCGTATTACTTGCATAGGAGATCACACGCCAATTGTTGATGGACGCGACAACTAGGCGGTCGAAGGACTATATATGTATTGGGTGCACGGGCGTCTTGTTACATGCGTGAACAAACCCCACCAAGACAGCACATAAAAACGGCAAGGAGTGACCAGAAACAGAAGAGGCATGAGGCATACAGAGAGTCATACAGAAACAGAGGAAACCAGTGATAACGACAAAATAACATTGAGAAATCATTCACATTGCGGAGGACCAATACCCACGATACTGGACATTGCTCCGCCAGAGGCCAAACAGTGTGATCATCTGGTGGTAAACAAATCACTTCGCTAAGGGTGTGTAAATGAAACCCCTGGTGAAACAACGCAACGACGGCATTAGCTTGAAACATCAAAGTTCAGAGGAATAGAGATATTCCTTAATATCAACAAACCTAAGGAGACAAAGCACCAAAGGACGAGATAAGAGTAATCTCGAACAGAGCATCGCAAGCTCGTTGATACGGGAACGACTGTAAACATAGGTACATGATCGATTGAGAGGCGAGTCTTCTGGACCTAAGCTTAGGGGAAACGTTCCCAACATGATCATACTTGGTTCACCATTTAGGTTTATGAGTTTTTGACGCATGATGAGGATCAAAAAACGCTCCATAGATTTAGTTGTCAAGCTTCATAACGTGAGAGTTCATCGATTTCCATGCAGCTCACTATATATCGCGAACAAAACTACGACAGAAATATTATGTCTGGAAAAGGAATTAGATCACTTCTCAGGCTAAGCCAAAGCGACCACTAGGAGACTGGACGCCTCGATACCCAATCAGTCCAGCTTAGTCAACTGTCAAAGACTGAACTATATCTATTGATGAATCCTATCTAGAAGCTTTTGAGAGGCAGAAGTAGAGAGGGACGTCCACCTGCAAATGTTCATTTGATTTGAGAGCGAACACTACGACCGTTCACATCAGCCCACGTATATTACCACCGTGATTTATATAGAAAAAAAATGCCGTAGCAGAATTAGAGAGACTAGAAACAATCGGAAGTATTATGAAGAAAAATCGAGGGACCGCTACTCTCCTGGTCCCCGATAGTGGTAGCCCCCAACCAAAACGAAACCAGAGGAAATTAGAATCGGTTGTTGACATGAGGCAGGTGAATCTGCAACAGAGAACGGCATATAAACACCCACTATAGAATGCCATCATACTTTACTCTAAATGATCTCGTCATATTCTCAAAGTTGGACCTCAACTCGGATCATCAGTGGAACTGGCCCGAATCAACGAAACGTAACAACTTACTACGTCCACGGTTGGTCTCGTCGGAGGTACAAACGCTTGATATTCGGAAATCAAGCTGCGCTGTCAGAATAAATGTCAAACCATATATCCAGAGGACTGTTTGGAAGGCCTCGAAGGGCACTCGAGAAACATCAGTGACGAATAGTATCGTATTCGCAAATAAAGACGAGTGTAGGGAGTGTGGAGCAGAATAATACTTGCTCAATGAAGGTAACTGACAGAACTGGCGTGAGAAAAATAGAGTGATACAAAGTACAGATGAATAGACCTAGAACCCGTGGAATTCTTCCTGGCGACACTACCTCAACTTTGTGCAGAAGGATCAGCCGAGCCGCAAAGAATAAATAGGATCGCCCATTCCCCAAGCAGTTCCGCGAGCTCCCCAAAGGCAGGTGGGAAACCCCCTTCGTAGTCTACGTGGGAAGCGTTACACTAAGTGTTCTCGAATTCACCCCACCAATATCTGTCTATGTATTTGTGGACTCGTTACGTTTGTTCCACCACGTCAGAAATATCACTTGTATGTGGAGAAGAAGAGAGGCGATACGAGCACTCCTTCGGGTGCTCGTGCTGTAGTAGGACAATCTAACCACTGATGTCATGGCTTATTTTATTCCTGCAAAGAAATCATAAACTTACTGGTGACGCGAGCCAGTGGGGCTTGTGCATCGTACTGTTCGTTATCTCAAAGAGGGAAGAATCATTACTCTTCCGCAGCAAGCGAACTCGCCTGTTGAGGAACCACCGCTACTGCTAGACTGAATAAGGTGCTGGCCAAACACCCAGTTGGGGAAGTTGAAATTTCACGCTACTCTTGATTTTGGGTGGCCGGCTGTGAGTCTATACGTAGACACCATAGTGCATAAGGCCTGTGGGAGAGTAATCGGCAGCGTGAGAGAGAATGAAGGCAAGGTACCCTCCTGCTAGGATGAAAGATGAGGTTCGATTACACACCAAGTGATTTACCTGTTGACATAGCGGCAGGAAAAGGAAATCGCTGATTATAGTCTCAGGCACCCTCGAAATTCAAGAAAACCCTTTCGACATTCCAAACGTAGCAGGGAATAATCCTGAAATTTTGTGTGTTCTTCACGCAAAGCCGAGAGGCCCTGTCAATTAAGCATGATACGCATGCTCCCCCACCAAGGGAAGACGCCGCATCATTGTGGTCAAGAAGTAATATCAGGATGCTGAAGGGGAAGTGGGAAGTCAACCTCGAACAGATGGTCAGAGTCAGCCGTCTTTCGCTATTCCGTGTACAAATGACTCATCGCGCTAGGTACCTAACGTCCTCAACTGGATAACAGACAACGTGCTGCCTGCAGTGCACATCACCTATTGAAAACGAGAGAAGTGGTCGATAGGCGCACTTGCCGTGCAAAAGTAAGTATTAGTATCGACTCGCCAGAATGACATCAGTGAACGCTGTGTGCAAAATCGACGAGTTTATGATCTACGTACAGGAAGTCTGGTTTGTTCCTTCCACACATTAACCTAATTGAAGAGAGAGAGATGTCTGAAGCATGCGTGACCTCCGCGAACGTTAGCTTCTACTCCACAAACCGATTCTAGGAAACCACTTAAAGTGACGAAGAAATACCAAAACCATAGGAGCCCATGTCCCTGGATATCAGCGATTTCTCGGTCCATTCCTGACCGGGTGAATACTTCACTAGCTTGAATGATGACATCCAGGTACCCTAGTGGTTGATATCTAGATTACCATCACAAAGTCTGTAATACCGGTGAACAGGCACAATGTTGTAGTGCTCTGCCGCGAGCTCGCAAGATTATCCGGTAGAGAACTAAAAGAACTCAGACAACGGGCCGAGCTCATTCCAAAATCATGCTCGAGTCCGGCATGTGTGTCGACGTTCCTCTAACTACTTCGAGAAGGATGCGGATAGAGTGAAAGCACAGGGGTGAGAATCCTCACCCCCACGATGCGTGTTATGGGGCCAAAAGCCACGGGGGAGGCGGAGAGAGATTTCTAATCCGTGCGCTTAGACTTCCGTGAAAAGCCGAGTGTCAAAACAGCCAATTAACTGAAGCAAGAACGGAAACAAGAGAGTTTACATTCTAAGAAACTATCTGGGCAACTCCCCATAGCACTCGGTCAGTCCTCCAGCAGAATACTCCTAGGCGTAAATATGAGGTACAAACTATGTCAAATGCAGGCGGAAAGGACAAGGAACGAAGTGTCAGATGATGCAAGCAAAGCCAAAAGGAGAAGAATGAATACCCCGCAACTTGAAGAATAAGCAAAGGGAACACTGTTTCAAAGAAGGTGACACGGGCTGTAGGTCCGAAAGGAAACATACTTCAACTCCGTACCATACTACAACCCTATAAGGTAACTACAGAAACAACGAACTCAAATCACGGGCGGAAGGGAAAGGCCGCACGTTTGACACGAAAACTCGTCACATTTCAAAAAAATTGACATGTGGATCAGGTGCCGTGTGGGCATGGCGTCTGTGAAGACTCAGCGCAAACACAAGCAAGAGGAGGGAACTGCGTGGAAGATCGAATCCCGCGCCTTGGTACCAACTATCTGTCAGGAGAAGGTCTAGAAATCCCAGAAACCCCAACCAAATTCAACAGAAATCCATTGCACCCTCTTTCTGTCTGCCCGTTATCTCCGTTGACAGAAGGTGGGCCAGTACGCCCCCCTTCTGTGATGAAAAGTGCCCGTGTTACTTGAGGAAAACTATTTGCTCGTAACAAATGCATGGATGTGTTGCATGTGAGATGAGTGACTGTCGTGACTTTATTTTAATTTTAGCATAGGACTTTAATTGTACGTTGAACTTCTTAATCATGTGGTATTATGTTTAAATTTCTCAAAGATAGATATTTTATGTAGTAACCGTTCGTGCTAAATAATTAAGTCGGGTCAATGACTGTAACCTCTTAACATCATGTAAAATGTTCATTGTTCAATTAAAAAAAAGAAAAGGAAAGTATGTATACCGGAAGATTCCTTATCCATACAGTGAATACCAATTTATATGTGAGCAAATGGATGGAAACTTTACAAAACCATTGCAAAAATTGTGGTGAGGTGACTAACAGTGATTTTCACATTATTCTTTAAAATTTATAATGACTGGAAATATGTCGTCAAAGGCTTTTACACAAATACACATACATGTATCACCGAAGCATTGATTTCATAATTTTGTTCACCACCTTGAAGATTACAAGTACAAAAAATGAAATGTAGAATCATCACTTTCTCATACACTTTCGCAATTTTGTATAATTTAAAAACAAATAAATATGCTTTACTGTTGCAGAAATTCATATAAAAAAAATAACTGTGGCCTCCATACGCACCTGTTGGTGTTGATGAATGAGGTGTGTATAGGTTTCCATCCTTTTTTAATGATCCTTCTACCGTATAAGCAGTAATTTTAGCGAGGATTTAATTGTGGCATTATTAGCGAATGTTTTAGATATCGCTAACAATTCATTCCAAATCATCGGTAGAACTTTTCGAAATAATTATAAATCGCTAAAATCATTTATCGCTAAAATAAAACACCACTTATTATGGAAAAGACGCTAAATACGTGTCCCGCTAACAATTCTACTTATACGGTACATGTATATTATTTAGTGAAGCGTGACTAGGATCCCCTTTCCCTGCAAGCGGGGCCCATCACTTTCCTATCACCTATTTCTCTAACAATGTATTTTAGACAATATACATAATATTTCTACCGTACTTGAGCATGCAATAATAATAGATTAATGACAATATATGATAAGAGAAGGAGACACGATTTGTGCTGTACAGTATACTTCCATGAAACCCTCTATTACACGTAATATTTAATAGCACATGACACAAATCAATATACCATCTATACATACATACTTGTGCAAGTGTTATTATGCACAATGAATGCGGAGGGTGGGATTCAAGAAGTTAATTTTATGCAGGACACGACGACGGAGAGAAATGTTCAAAAGGAATGACATTTAACTTCGTACATGACAAAGTCCAGATTTTTGGCTACCCTTTTTATCAGAAAACAAATTCAGGGTATCTGGTGGGATTTTTCGCAGTATCTTCTAGTTTAAAGCTAAAGTTACTACAACTTGTACATTAAGAGATATAAGCTCCTAAAGATAAAAATCCTGTAGGAGAATGGGGGATTTTTTTTATCCTATCAAAATACCAACAGATACTAATAGTGATTTTGCATTGTTAATATCATAAGTACGTCATTTTGCGTATGAAATAAAATGGATTCACATTTTTCATTCTTGTATAATTCGAACAATTCGAAACTCAATAAATAAGGTTCAGTATACCCATGTAATCAACATCTACTGAAGCTAAAGCCTGAAGCAGAACTTTGTACGTTGCCTTTTCTGTGTTTTCGCGCCATTTGAGGATATACTCTCGGCTGCGTTCAATAGATGTTCGGTAATCCATCTGTATGCGTTCGGTTTCCTCTGGTGTTAACCCCAACTCAATGGCGAGCTGGTAACTCTTTTTGCCCAGTCTGTTGCAAATGATGTCTACACCCCGTTTTGATACACGCTGATTGAGATACTTACTCTCTATAAAATACAAGGGGATATTGTAACAATTTATATCATCGAAATACTTTCATCGTTACTCGGTTCGTTCAAATTTTGAACAGTACTTGGCTCTAAAATGACTTACCCTCCAATTCAATTTCCATTGTGTCCAACTGAAACCCAAGAGAAATGCATGTTAGCATGTTTCTGGTTCCCGCCATAGTATTCAAATATGTTATTCTAATGTATTGATATAACAGTATTGTTCTGTCTACTGTTGTTATTTACCGTAGTTAATACTTCTCGATCAATATCCAGACTTCCAAAAACACCATCAAGTGTCAGCAATATTCTCTTCTCCTTCGGGG
>CAJDSM010143355.1:0-15149 GCA_903981925.1 Ostrea lurida | reverse complement strand
AATTTGTCCCTAACAAGATACTAGCTACACAAAGGTTCACAGAGTAATTGTTCACCACCGATTCACCCGGGACGAGAAGATAACATCGTTGATCCTAGGCATGTTACGTGTAGATGTCTCATACTAATTGCCGAAATGGTCAAGTCATTTATTGTGTATTTTTCTAGTTTGACAATACAATCAGATCTATACCACTCTTTGTAAATATGTTCTTTCTTGTTATCACTGTGATCGGGGATGCGTGGTCGAACACACGTTTCGGTTTTGGTACATTTCTTTCCGTCCTAGGGGACCAACGCAATCTTCGTCCAGTGACCATGACAACTCGTTAATGGACAAAGCCGAATCCATTCACGGTGGACAAAATGTTACAGTGCAATGTCCAAGTTTAAATTTTTTTCACCGACTAAGACACTTTTGTTTCTGGCAGCTACGCCTTACGATATGAATTTCCCTACAACGTATCTCTACATATTATGGCTAAAACTTTTCCTGGATTAACAGGGTAATCTTTAGGGAATACTTGAGAGAGGAGGGACGTTGCTGCCTACTAAACAGGGGGACTGAAACTAATGGTGAACGATATTCTGGGGAGGGTTACGCGGAATCGCTCGAAAGTCCCGGACAAAAAATGGCAGGGCTAACCAGAGAGAACGAAAGAGTAAGAAATTGGATAAGGAAATAATGAAGGGGGCTACAAAAGGATAGTACCGAGGACAAGGAATCGCGTACGAGAAGGCAGCGTTGAACATACGGAGCTGACTTGACGAAGTGTCGCGCGAGGGCGGATGCCGCTGATAATGTATGGTTCAGGGATGTGTGCGGTCGTTGATATTTATTATGTCCGTCTCACTAATGCAGAGAATGTGCTCCTATGCGTTGAGTTCCCTCTCGGCGCCCATGTTTTTTGTCTCTGCTTCTTACTTCTCTTGCATTTCCCGCCGTTTTTGTTCGATGCACTCTTCCTTGCGGGGTTTCGTCTTTTCCCCCGCCCCTACCCTCATGCAGTAAACTGGGACAGAGTGTCACTGGTGGAACAGGTTAATCTCAAGGTGTTCTGTGCGTAGCAACAAACTCAACGTGATGCGCTGAGGCCGAGGCACTAGAGGCCTAATTTTGCAAGTCCCGTGCATCCAGGCATTGGTGAACGTCCCATATTGAGTGAATATTCCTCCGAGTGGACCGTAACACAATAAAATAGTATAATCAAAATCAATCATATATAGTAACATTGTACTACGCTAAAAATAACTGGAGACATGCGTATTACGTCACCTTCTGCCTTCATATATTCTACATGTACGTAATTTTTGGGCTACATCGTTCCTTGACAATGAATATTTTGACTTTACTCATTTCTTATCTTTTCCAAAGTAGGGTATCTCGGTCGGCTCGCCGCCTGGTAATATCGGTCGGGGGATTTATGAGGAAGAGGTCCTCATGCTGAGGATGAGCTTTCCTTTCATCCGTATCTCTGCGGTCTACAGCTAACTTTGCGTCTGCTAAACTCTGGGTAGTTATGCGAAGATATCACACCCGTGTTTGCCGCAGGGCTGGGCTGCTCGCCTCGGTACGTTTCCACTTTTTGCACGAGTCACGCTGTTGCTTTGTGCGCTCCGCCTGCCTCCTGTTCCTCGGGTCCCCTCCCTGCTGCCTGCGTTGGGAGTGGCCTGCCCCTTTCCTTTTGCTCTTCTCCCCGTTAGCCCTTTTTTCCGGATCTTCTTTTTCTTCCCGTGGGAGTCTGGGTTCGTGTTCCGCATCTGTGCCGTGTCGTTAGCGGCGCTTCCCTGGGGCGGTCCTTCGGCTGCCACGGCCCCCCGCGGTTCCCGTGTCCCGTCGGTGTGGCTCCGCCCCCGCTCTTTCTGTCCCAGCCTGCGTGCTCGCTCGGCCTCAATTCTGCCGCTTCCCGGCCGTTGCCCCTTTCTCTCGCGTGGGTGTCCCCCGTCATCGCCTTTTCCTTTTCGTCTCTCCCGGCAGTCGCCGGGGCTTGGTTTGCTCCGTCGTTGTCTGTCCCGTCGTCCGGTCCATCAGTTTTTCCGCCAATAATATCGCACACCATCACATCTCCATTTGTCTCCTCGTCCATTGGCTCCTTTGGGCCACTCACCACCGTCTCCAGAGACTCCGTTTCGTTTGGTTTCGTACCGCTCTCAAATCTTCATTGCGTTCTGCTTGGCCTTCGTTCATACCTTTCCGTTTTCCGCCTTTTTTTTCCTCCCTGCTTTGCAGCTTCTTTGCTCTTTGGTCATCTGCTTTGCACTCCCAGTTGCCGACTACCCGTTTGCGTTTGGTTTTGCCTCGCTTCTCTTTCTGCGTTTGGCCCTTGGCCTTGCGACCCTTTCCTACCTTCTCAGTTTTTCCCACTTTTTTCCTCCTGCTTGCGCTATCTTTGCTATTTTGGTCTTGCCTTTGCCCTCCCCGTTCCCGCATGAGTCGGTTTTGGGTTTTGTCGCTCGATCCATTGTTGTCCTGACGTTTGGTCCACTGTCTCACTGGCGTTCCCATCAATTGCTTCGTTCTCGCTTATCCTGATGTTTCGTCTACTTTTTTGTCCTCGGTAAAGGGGCTACTTATTGCTCTGCCTACTCTCCAGCCTGCTTGTTCTCCCTATTTTCGCCACGCACCCTGCCCTGCCCGCCATTCCCCCCCTGCTCGGTCCACGCCATCTTTCTTTTTCTGGGTTCCAGTAGGCGCCACTCTGCTCGATTTGTTGGCTTCCAAATTGCCGTTGTGGTAGTTTCTTGGTCCGTACCGCGCCCTGTCGACTTTCGTTGGCTTCCTTTCCGCGCTGGAGTCGTTTCTTGGGTTACCCGTAAGTCAGGTTCGCTATATTGTCGTTGCCTTCCACTTTGCCGTCGATGGTAGGGTCAGGGTTTTTCTTCTTTTTGCCACAATTGCCTTCATCTTGGTTGTTATCGTTCTGCACCTCCTTCCCTTTTTGTCGCGGTCGTTGTTTGCCTCACTCGGTTTGTCTTTAGATCGTTTTATGAGTGAGGCTTCTGTGTCGGCGCCTAAGGTAACTTCTCCCGTTCCCGTCCTCACTTCCCACCTAGCGGGCGGGGGATCCCCCCCCTTTGTTCACCCCATGTGTTTCTCCTCTTCTCTCATCCACATTGTCCCCATTGCATCCTCTTCAAGTCCCGAGTCCTTGTACCATCGCGCTTTCCGTGCCATTCCCCCTTTGTTTTCTTCCCATGTCTCGCCTCCTCCCCCTTGGCACGTGCTCCGCTTCATCCCTCCTTCTGCACTCCCTGGTGACTGGGACGGCGACCCCGCGTGCCACCTGCCCTTTGCAATATGGTCCCTTTGTGCTGTGCACCACCCATGTTGGGGCCAATCTTTCAAGCTCTATGTGACCCACGCTCTTCCCACTAGACTATTAAGCGAGGCGTTTGTTCCCAGCTCTTCTATTCCCTCGCCCTTTCCTTCGATCTACACTCATGTTTCACTATTGCTCCCCCTGTCCACATCACTGAGTTTGATGATCTCCCTCAAGTTGTTACTGCATTGCCAGAATTCTAACATTCAGATTTCCACGTATGTCTGATGATCGTCATCGGGGTTCGTTTTGCACGAATTTATCATCCCAGCCCGAGGTTACTCTTAGAGATCCCCATGTAACGATTGTCGCGCACTCATCCGCATCTACTGCTACGACGTTATCACCACGTAATACCTTTATCGCGGCGTCTGTTGGCTCCCCCTACGCTGCGGACTCTTGGTCTACGCGTGGCTTGAATTCTTAAACCTGGGCACCTGCTGCCTCTGTCTCCCGTTTCACGGCTTTATTATGGGCTCGCCCGTCTCGCCATGTTTCCCACGCTCCTTTTTCCCCAACCCTTCCCCTTGGTTTGGCTATCCCGCACTCATTGCCTGGCCCCTCATTGGCCCTCCTGTTGCCCTCTGCCCTCTACCACCTGGCAAGGCGCGCCTGTCCCCGTTCTCCACATTCTATGCTTAGGGTTTCTACCGCGGCGCGGTCTTAACCGCGTTTAATTTCGCTTCACCCGTCCAGTCGAGGCGAGTTTTCACTCTTCCTGGTGCGTCTGTGGTGTGCCATTGGAATCGCGGGTTCACCCGGTATCGGTCCGATCCCGGTTTTTGCTGCGGGTATCCGGTGCTTCCTCGCTCTCCCCCCTCACGTGTTCCGTGCCCTCGTCTCCGGGTCACGCAAACGTTGTCATCACCTCGCCGCTTTGTTCTCTCTCTTTTTCATCTTCGTCCTCCACTCTCAACGGTCCTCCAGCTGCCTTTTGTTCACGCATCACTGACGCTTTTTTGGGGGTCGACTGCTACGCTCAGCGGGGCACTTCCCGTAATCCCTGCCATGCTCCTCGCAAATTATAATCGCCGAATCTTCTTTTCTAACACTATTTTCGTCTGCACCCGCCGCGTGCGTTCCGGTCTTTGATTGGGCCGCGCCTCTGCTGGCAACTGCGCGGTCCCGTGGGCGCGGCCCGCCGTTGCTTCGGGGCTGTGTCGCTGCCTTCGGATTGCATCCTCTGCGGCGCCCTTTCCTGTGCATCCCCCTTCTTCTTCCCCATGTCGTCTTCCCTCCCCCTTGTTGGCTCCCATCTCTCTTGTCGGCCCCTCCTTGGTCTTCATGAGCTCCGCCTAATGCCTTCTCGCCCGCCGGACCATGTTTAGTCTCTTGCGTTCTGGTGCTAGTTTTCGGGGCGCAGCGTCCCGCGCTCTATTCCACCTCTGTTGGCTTCGCATACAACATGATAGCCGGGACTCTTGGCTTCCTCTGATCCTACCGTCTGCTGCTCTTCCCTGCCAGGGAGTCTATCTTCTAACGGGTTTCGGGGGCGACCGGCGTTTCCCCGCAGCTCAATATTTGTGCCAGCCACGCCGGCAAAGCTTAGGCCGCGGCCGCGTCGCACATCTTCTCCCTGGCGCGGAGGCGCCTCCGTCTCGTAACGTCGATCTTGTCCGTCTAGTCCTTTTGGTTTACCCAGCCTGCTTTATTTGCTGGCTGCGTCGCGAGCGTCTCCTTGTCGTACAGGCGCTTTTGCGGCTTCCCTCTTCCCCCGTACCTCAACTTTTCGCCCCCACATCTGTTGTGGCAGCGTGCTGTGGTGGTGACGTGGTTTCACATCGTTTTCTCACGCCTATCCATGCTGCATGCCATCTTTTGCAATTTCGCCCCATCTTCAATTTTGCTTGTTCCAGCCCTCCTTGGGTATCTCTCCGCCCCGTCTTTCTACGGGCCTGCCCCTTCGTTCATGGCCCAGGAATTTTCACACGTGATTCCCCGCGTTCAATAATTTAAATTCGTCTCATGAGCTCAACCAACCCCTCTTTCCCATGATAGCGTTCCTCCCTAGAGCTCTGGTGCTCTCTGCCGAGCTCGCCTTAGCTTTACATATTTTGTCTTCCCTATCGTCCATTCAGTTGCCTACCTGTCCCCGTTTCTTTACCTACGCCTTAAGCTCTTTTTGTTTACCCCACTCGGAGTCATAGTTGTAGCAATCCCTCTGCCGTCACCTTCCTCCAGTCCCCCATGTTCCCTGTCCCCCCATTGCGTCCTTTCGAGCCATTTTGCTTCGTGTGCATTCCTATCCTTGTCCCTGGTGGCTGGCCATGCCTCCATCTCACCATGCCCCCCCTCCTTTTTTGCATCTCTCTCGGGGGCTACCCTCTTGTCCAGCCCCAGACGGGCCACCTCCACCTTCTGCCACGTTGCTGGTTCTCCCTGGGTTTTTTTATCCACCTTCGGGTGGTTCAACTTCTTGAGACACTTTGCGCTCCCTCTCCATTTGTTGAGCACCATATTTCTCGGTTTACTGCTCTTTTGTCTGGTGGCCCTATGCCGCCCGCGTTTTTTGGCGGTCCCCGGCCCGCTGCTTGCCCGTCGTTCGCGCCCACCACGCGCGGTCGTCACTCTTTTCCATCTCCAGATGCTTGATTCTCCCCTTTTTCCTCTCTCTTTCCTTTTTCCATTTTCCCACCCCTTTATTTCAACTCATTTTATACCCTGTTTCTCCTCAGTTTGACGCGCTCGTCGCTTGCCACCACCCGGACCCCTCCTTTTGTTCGCCCATTCCCGTTTTTTGCCCGTTTTTCCCGTCAGTCCCGCCACGTGCTGCTCTTCTGCCGTCACTGCTCATCTTTATCGCCTTTGTTCTTTCTTGCCGATCCGCTTGCGGGCCGGCCACGTTTATCCGGGCCTATCTCAGTGTGTATTGGCCGCATTTCCGCGGCCCGGTAGCTGCATTGGCCGTCTAATCCTCCTCTTGCTCGTTGTGAGCGGGTCTCTGGTACTGCCTCAACTTGCCCCTCTTTTTTTTTGGGGCACCGTGGAGGGGGGGGCTTGTCCAGCAATCTTTGTTGCCTCTTCGCTCCGCCTCCTCCTATTTTCTTTGTTCTTTGGTGTTGCGACCCGTTATTGGCCTTGCGTCTCGAACCCTGGTCTAAAGTTGTTTTCTACTCTTTTCCCTGGTCCCATCATTTTTCCCCTTGCAGCTTCGCATCCCACCATATCTTTTGTGAGTTCCTCGTTTATTGCACTCGGGGCTCTATGGGGCTGCTGCTCCGCTTTCGCCTAATTTCTTTTTTTGTGTAAAAGTAGTCTCTCGCCATTTTTCCGCGCAACTCCCCCCTCACGGGATTGGTACTGACCCTCAGCTCCTAATGTGTTGTCTTATTTTTTTTCTTGCTGCCATTTCATATTTTGCTGTGTGTTCGTCCGCTGACGGTTTCTTTCTGTCCCTCTCTCGTGTGGCTCTGTGCATCCACTTCTGCTCTCTTCTGGCATGCGTCGCTGTGGCCTGCGTTCTTGTTCCTCTCCTTGCTGCGTTCGCTCTCGGCCTTGAGGACTTTGTTGTTTTCGTTCCTTGTGGGTTTGTCTCTTTCTGCTCCCATCCCTGTCGTCTTGGGTGACAGCCGGGCGTGCTTTCGCTCTCTCTTTTCTTTTCGGATTTGGTTTGGGTTTTTTTCTTCCCCGGATTTCCGCTGACCAGACGAGAGTCGCGGGTTACGTTACCGTAGCCTTTCCCTTTTAGAGTCTCTTCTTACGTATTTTTGCCCCTGTTGTTTCCTTGCCATCTTTTTCATATCTCTTGCGTCGCTCCTTTGTTTCTAATATGCACGCGCGCCGTCACCGCATGCACCTCTTGTTTTCCGGTCACCGTCCGGTTGTCGTATCGCCCCTTAATGGGTCGAGCTTACACCGACACGTAGCTCTCGGTTCCACACCTCCGTGCATTATTGCAAACCTCCTGATGCGCGGGCTGCCTTTGTTTTCACGGTCCCCGTCAAGGTCGTCTCTCTTTGGTTAAGCCAGCCCTCTTGTCCTAGGTCTCGAGGCCTCGTCCTCTCCCCGCTTTTCCGCTGGCCTGCTCGAGCGGCCTTTTCTTGATTATGCTTATTTCCCGAGCTCCCCCTTTTTCCTTCATGTTATAGTACTCTTTGTTCCCCCACCGCCGTCTATCGCACCCCGCAGTACACTTCGAAATATGCCGGAGTTATCGAGCTGCACCTTGCTGTTATTTTCCCCCTACTCGGGTTTCGAGAGCTGTGCGATCCTTTCGTGTCCTCCCTAGGTCCGCGTCGCCCTGTCCAACTCACGGCCGCTGTGTTGCAGCGGGTTTGCCCAGTGAGCACGCCTGACCGTGTTTCTGATACTGCTTCCCCCGCTCCCGCCGTACCACTACGCCGTAGCTGTTAACATTTTGATATGCAATTTCCGTGTGTGTCGCTTTCTTTACCGCTCGCATACATCCAGTTCTGGTTCCTTGCGGTGCACCGCCCGTTTTTTCTGACTGTCCCTTACCGACGTAACCATTCCTGTCCCTTAACTACGCACCCTTCCAACCCTATGCCCACATTATTGGGTGTGCTCCATATTCTATTCCTCCCACCCCCGCCCAGTCTCTCTTTCGACTGCACTAGTACGCTTCTTTCTACCGTATCGTACCTCATGCAGCGCCTGGGCACTTAATCCCCTCTCTCCGACGCTCAGCGCCACCCTCTCCTTCCGTCCCTCCCACTTCCCCGCGCTTTTATATTTTTTCTTAGCTTTGGTCTGCCTTCCTATTATCCTGTACCTGGCTCACATCTCCGCTCAGGTATTGAGCCTCCTCGCATAGCGCTCTTTTCCCGTCTCTCCTCTTTGTCGGTGTCCCTCTGTTTCCACACGCCTGCCCCTTTTCCATGCGCAGTCCCACTCTTCCACTCTCCTTCCTCCCCTTGAGTTCTTTGTCCTCCTAACTTGTTGTCGTCTCTTTTGTTTCTCCACTTTGTGGTGTGCACCCCCCGTTGAGCCCTGGGGCATCTCTCGTGCTACCGCTAACTCGGCCCCTTTGGCCACACTCCCCTGTTTGCTTGCTGCCCCGCACCGGATCGTAATCCACACCCTATTCTGGTCTCTTTTCTCTGGTGTGTCCTGGCGACCTCACAGGCTGTGCCTTCCCACCAACTCCGGTCTTTTTCCCACTGCCTCTATTTTCTTCTTTGGTGTGTGGTGGCCCGCCATTCTGCCCTGCCATTCTAGGCTGTCCCACCCCGCTCGCGCTCCCCCATTCGACGAACGGCATGAATGGCTTGTGCCGCCCCTGCGCCACCGCTCGCAGCCTTACCACGAGCGCGCTACGCACTTGGCCCTCCGGGCCGCGCCTGTTTCTCGCTGGACCAGCTCCCGGCTCCCGGCCCTGCCGGAATGGCCGGCTCGGGGGTGACGCGTCCCCGTGACGATGGCGCGCCACTGTCTGTCGGCCCTCTGCGCGGCTCACTCCCTCTGTCCTTAAACTTCACTGCTGCCCCCATCTGGCCCATGCGAGGTTTGCGACGCCGTCATTCACTGCCTGCGGTGCACGTGCACACGTGCCTTTCTGCTTGACCATGATGGACATGCGCTTGTGTATCCTTCCTCCAGCCCACCTAGTACATGGTCCTCCTTCCCCTGCGTCAATCTGCCCCTTGCCCTTTACTCGCACGTGCCCTTTATCTGTTGCCCAATCCATTGTACGTTCCTTTTTCGTTTTCCTTTTTCTCCCTATTGTAGCTGACTAGCCTTTTCCCCCTTTCTGTCCCCCCTATATCTTCCCGTGGTCTCCGGCCATTTTTCTATCGGGCCCTCTCTATTTCACATGCCTCGCTCCCCCTGCAATTTGTCTCGCATAAGACCGTGTCTCAATCTTTTCCGACACTGTGTGCACTAGCTCATAACCATATCATTTTCTCATCCCGGGATAACCACCGCAGATTAATGACGTCGCGTGGCTTGACCCGCTCCACGTGCTCCGGGCGCCCTCCTTCTGTACCCCTCCTCGGGTGCCTCGCGAAGTTCGTTGTCCCTGCATCCTCGGGGGGCTGCGTTTTTTTCTTACGCGAGATCTTTATCACGTTGTTACCCTGTTATTTTTGCTCTCTTGTGTGTTGTTTATGCCGTGTTGCCAGGCTGATTCCCTCACTTTCTTACTTGATGTGTTTCATGCTATCTCCCACACCATCCACCTGCCTGTTTGCCTTCACTTTAGCTGGGGTTTTTGTTTGTATTTTTTTGCCGTTATTGATTTGTTTGGGTTTGTTTACTATTTGCGTTTGCTCACTCCCCTTTCTTTGCGTCTGGCTTTGGCGGTAGCGATCGTCTTTGGTTCCCGTATCTGTATGGTCCTGGGGCGATTTGCCTTCAGGGCATGCTAATTCTGGGTATGCCCTGCTGATCTGATTCCTCTCGCTCGGCATCATGTGTATGATATGGTTGTTCTTTTCCCGTGCCCGCATCGCGCTTGTGCTTTTGCTCGGGGGAGTCGCTTTTCCCCGCCACATGCCCATTGTTCGTCCTCGCTCGCTACTTCGCCGCTGCCCGCACGTGTTCGCCTATCGCTTCTGTCATTCTCCTTGGACCCGTTTGTGAGCCTTGCCTGCCATTGCACTCTCCCTTTGGACCCTGGGCGCGTTCTTCTCGTCTTGGCCGGCCCCCGCTCGGAGTCCGCTTCTAGTCTGTGTTTCTGTATTCCCTGGCGTATGACGGAAATGCCCCGCGAACGACCATTTGCAGACCCTTGGTCATAACGTTCTTTTTTAACGCCACAACTCCAGTCGCTGGCGTCCGCGAACTCAACCGCCCGTCTGTGTGAACTGGGGCTTTGCTTGGATGCTGGGCGACCGCGCGCTTTGCCCCTCTTCTGCTTCTGCCCGGGGGGCGCTGACAGTCCGTGCTGGCACCCTTGGCTTGTCGATCCACATGGCGTCCGGTAAAGGCGCCTGCCTCCGGCTTTCGTGCCGTACGCTGACCTCCCTTAATATCACAACGTACTCCATCCTCACCACGCATCGTTCACTCTCATCCTACGATTTCATTATTTCGGCCGTCCAAGACATCGAAATTTAAATTAGCAACTTGAGGTAAGTTAATGGTATCAACAAATTGGTCCTAACTATATGTGGGTACATGGGTGTTGTATAACCATAGATGAGCATCAGGAATATGTTGTATAGAACTCAGTATTATTAGCATATTATACAAAACGTAGAAAAAAATACACAGAGCTATTAACGCGACGGGTATATGATGAAAAAAATTAGGTATACTAGGGGATATTGTTTGATGAAGAAAATTTTTGTAAAATAATCAAGGGCATAGTGACAAAGTATGCGGTCACTAAAACATAATAATCTCCGCGGGGATTGGCTTTGGTGTTTGCTGTATCTTTAGTTCTACACTATTTGCATACGAGACGCTCTGTTAAATATATAATCTCCCTTCATTCCTTGATTTCTGGTCCTCAGGAGCTGACCCTCGTAAAGACTCGGGGTGAGACACGCCAGCTTCGCCCCCTCTCTGACATTTCCTAAGAAGTTTAGTCTGAATGTTTTGAACTGCATGATTCTCGTGTGTCCCTATTTTCACTAATACAGGAGCCAAAACTATCTCCTCATTCGTTGTAGCTGAGTCCTGTGTTCTATGTTGGGATGAAAATGCTGACATGCATGTCTTACCTTCATTTTTATGACCTGGAGAGAGCTATGCCCATTCTCCAACGAGGACCCCAGTTTGGGGCATGCTCGCACTAAGAGTTCGTTTTCTCTGCAGACTGTACCGTTTCAACTTTTTGTATCTAACTTAACTTTTGTGACCCCTTCTTCTTCTTTTTTATTTTCGTTCCTTTCGCCCCTCTTGTTATCTTTAGTAGTCCTATGTGTATCGCCCCGTCATTTCCTCTCCCGAGCAAACAAAATCCCATTCATAGTTTTATTTACATCATACTTGCCTCCGCTCGCGTCTCATTTGATCCCTACCCACTGTGCCTTCACTGCCTGAACCGCATTTTCCGCCCTTTTCCCATCTCCGGCCCGCCCATGTCCCGCCGGAACTATTCCCATTTTCTGTTTTCGCTGGTCTGCAACCCGCGATCTCTTTCACGTGAAATCTGCCGTTGCTGGGTTGCGCCTTGCGTTCCGTCTAAATATCACTATCCTACCATATTCCACCCTCATCCGCGCGCACGCACTCGTCTCCCTGTGCTCCCCCCGTTCCGACCTCTTCCTTCTCTCCCTGTTGGCGCCTCCTCTATTTCGGTTATCTTTCCTTCATCCTAAATTCCTAACGTTCCTATTCCCTCGTGCCATTTGTCGCTTAAATTTGGTACATTATACTTAGAAATAGGGACAATCGACTCACTTCTATGACCTTGATCTACGCCAACTTCCAAATTCCGCCCGAGCGCAATGGTTCTTCCCGCAATGTTTTCTCTCGTAAACTTGCCAAAGTTCAACCCACTTTTCTCTCCAGAATCTCCATCAGCACACATATGGACGCTCCATTTGTTTAACCCTACTTATGAGTATTCTTCTCCCAACTCCTCCTTCCTATTAACGCCCTTCCCAGGACCTTCTAAGTACCCCACAGTACGAATACTAAACCACAAGACCCTGCAGTTTTCCCTTTCTCGTCATGACCGCCTTTCCCCACGTCTGTTTGGTCCCTGTCTCGTGGCTAGTCGGTTACCGGGTGTAGGCCTCCGCTGGTTTCCCATTTTTCCGCTTCCGGGTCCCCTGTGGCCTGCCCTACTCCGGCCTCATTGGATACTCCCCTTTCCTCCTTTCCCCCGTTTTGCTCCCTCCTTGGTTGGCCCTTCCCCTGTGTGTGTGGGTCTGGCGCCTCTTCGAGTTTCAGCCTCCCATTGCCATTGTCAATTGCCACTCATATTCGCTGTTTCCCCTTTGTGCTCATGTCTGCTTGGGGTCTTGTCTTTTCCCTCATGGCCCCTCTTGCCCCGGTTTCCCTGCTCTGTTCTGTCTGTGCTTCTACTGCCGCTGAGCCGTTTTTCCCGCCCTGCCCGTTCCGCCTTTCGGTCCCCCCCGTTCTTGGGTTCTGTCACCTCTTACCCTCCTTTTTCCCATGCAGCGCGCTCGCCCTCCCTCACGCCGTTACGTCGGCCTCCTTCTCTTTTTGCGGCGGCTGGTAGTCCTGGTCCGCAGCGCGTGGTGGGGGTCGGGGTCCTCACCGGGGCGGGCGAGTCCTCGTTTACCATCTGGTCGGTTTTCTTTCCTCCCCGTTCCTGTTGCTGTTGGCCGGTGTTCATTGTTTCGTTTTTATTCCACGCGGCCTCTTCGTCTCTTCTTGTCTCTCGTTCTCTCTTCTTCGTCTCTCTCTCTCGTCTTTTCTCCTCTCTTCACTCTCCTCCGTCTTGCTAACCACGTCCCCTTTGTGCTTCACGGGTGCTCTTAGCCTGTCTGCCTTTCGTTCCCTGTCTTTCTCTTTTGGTGCTGGCTTCGTAATCCTTTTGCCCTTGGCTTTCCATGTGGTTTGGTGGACATTCATTCTTTTGTCTGCTTCACGCTGCATCCTCTCCTCTGTCCTGTTTCATTCCCTTCCCCTGTCTGCTGGTCGTGGCAGCCTTCAGCTTGGGCCTTTTATTTGGATCGTTCGCCTGCTGAGCGGCTGCTCTCCCGTCGCTCTACTATTGAGCTCTGTGAATGTTTCCCCCAGTGTCAACCTGCTGTTACCTCTGATCATTATTCAGATCCCTCTTGCCGATGGTGTCGGTGTTGTCGTCGTCCCATTGTTCTTTTTCCCTTCTTGCTTACTTTATGTTGTTATCCCGCCTTTATGGTCATGCCGCCTTTTTGGCCCGGGCCCTCTTTGTCCCTTTTCGGTTTGTTGCCCTTGGGGGTGGGGCCACATGTGTTTTTCTTTCCCCTTCTTCCCCCGCTGTTCTGCAGCGACCTCAGTGCTCGTGATGTCGGGATCCTCTACACCACTTGTCCCTTTGGTGCTCCTCGGGTCGGGGTTTGCCCCGGGCGGGCCCACTTGTCAATCGTGTTCTATAATGTTCATTCTTTGACATGCTATGTGCTTTATTTGACTCCTGCTTCTCTCCCCCGCCGCTACAGGTGCGCGCGCCGGTCTTTGTGGGTTGGGCACACTGCCAGCTAGGGCAATTTTGGATGTAGGAAAACATACAAGTAAGATACATGTATATGAAAAGCACTTATTAAAACAACTTGTACATCAAGTACCCATCCCGTGTTCGCATTATGTGTCAGTTTCTTTTGTGTTTTATTTTGTCTAATAAAGAAATAGTTAAACTCTCTCACCGAGACTGACATATGTTTCAAAATTTGCTGCAAATGTTAGCTGAAATGGTTTACATTATGCTACAATAGTATAATACATGCTAACGAACATTGACTGGGGTGACTTCTATCATGACTTTGTAGATGTGTTGACGTCCGTTACAATTGGGGTGCCTTCGGGAGACATATACGTGTTCGATGTGAAATCTTGTCCAACCATTGTCCTAGATGGTGGTCTTATTAGGCTTCTGCAATCTGTAGAACTAGTAAAGGTACAACTGAATTTTCATAACACTTTTATTGAGTACACTTTGTTGTACTATTTTTTTTTCAGTATAACATGAACTATTTCATTAATCAGTTCATGTTATTCGGATACAGCATTCATACTATATTTTCAGGTGTTTCATGACGTAAGCATCGACAGCAGGGTACTCCAGCCATATGGTGTCAAAGTCCGGCATTACTTCGATACACAGGTAAGCAATCTTATACACAGGGATACACATGTAACACGTTAAGTACAGAAGCCACACACAAGCAGTCCACTTATACTACGCACAACAAGGTTACAGCGCTTGCGTTCAATCTTATGCAAGCGTAGTTAATGAGGTAGACTACTCACGAGGGGAAAATATGTCAGCACGGTACACAATCTTATACACAGTAATACAATCTTATACACAGGTAACAATCTTCTGCCAAGAGTAAGCATCGTTACCAGGTAAAGTCTTATACACAGGTAACAATTTATCACAACGAATAAAGTAAAGATGAATCTATGAGTAATCAATGAGGAAAGAATTACCTTGATAACGTTGCTTAGAGGCGAAAGGGCCGAAGTGGTGCATATGATATATATAAGAACATAAGCGAGTGTAGTAGCTCTCACTGACGTTCAGCACTAATGCAAAGTGCTCGGAAACGATGAGATGGTGCGTGACGAGAAGGGTATCAGTAGAAGGTAAAGTGAGCCACTCAGGCGCAGCACGTTACGAGACATCCAAGTGCGAACCTGCGAGCGACGAGCGCATGGGTCAGTAATAGGGTCGAATAACACATGAGCACAGTAAACAATCTATACACAGGTAAGCAAGCTTATACAAAGGTAAGCTATTAAATATTTGATACACAAATAAACAGTACCAGTATATGATACACATGTGTAAATAAACTATTATTGACTATCAAACAGAGAAGTTATTCGAATCGTACGCACATCAACATAGCTATCAAATACATGTAACAAGCAATTGTCTTTTGTTAGGTTGGGTACTCCGTTTTGCTGGAACAAAAAGGATTTCCTCCACGAAAGATCAACCTTCCACAACTATGTAAGAAGTACCAAATCAGTCTACCTTCTACAGATCAACAAGAGCAGGTATTTGAGTTTTGTTGGGAAGTTAGAATTTATTTTGTGTGTCCTTGTTAAAATAATCGGTAAACTTTAATTTTATTTTTAATCAGAAAAGAATGGGCGAGGATGTCAATTACTGGGCCAAGCGTCCCTTGTCTAAAGCCATGTTAACCCTGTGTGCTTCATCCGTAGTGGCCCTCGGAACTTTGTACACCTGTCTAGCCAGGTAATCACAGCTATACTCTCTCTCTCTCTCTCTCTCTCT
>CAJDSM010143336.1:0-13314 GCA_903981925.1 Ostrea lurida | reverse complement strand
ATCTCTATGTCAGACTTGTCTCACTCTGCCGACCCTGTCACACCCGCTGTGAGCCCGTTTATGTCGACATAAGATGTAAATTGCGGGCGGTATCCTCGTCGTCAAAGGATGTAAAGAGAAAGGATATGTCTAGCGGCCCCCACTAATATTGTATATAGAATTCTAAATTTTCCTTTTAATTTCCGAATGTTAAAACTTCTAATCATGATGCGGTTCATCAACTTGAACTGTGTTTTTTATGATTTTAATTTGTCTGTATCATTCGACTGTCATAAATTCGCCACAAGAAACGGATTATACTTAAGTCTAAAGTTCAATGCCAGACTGGTGTTTTGCTCTGTCATTTAGCTGCATTCTTCTATTTAAAGGAATTGGATTATAGATCCCGCGCTAACAGCTTTATTCTAAACCCAACGAAAATACATTATAATTCGATGGATCCGATCAATCACAGTTACATTGGAATTGCATGGCCCTGTGTTGAGACAGTCTCATAGTTAAATATGAAACTGCTATATTAAAATACCAGTGAACAGTAGCGGATACCCGTATGCAGTTAGATTTGACCGATAATTTTAATATAATTGAATTGGGAAAAATGCTCCACCTAATAGCACCTTAACCCATTATGGCCAACTCACGGATTTGAAAGCGCGCGAGAGACCTATGGAGCCTTAGAATTCTCGGCACGTCTAAGAGCCAAAACTGACGATATCGAAACACGTTGATTGTCGAATGCGATTTGTCCCTGCTTGTCATCAGTCTTTCTAAAACGTGTCGTGAGACATTCTATGTAAGAAAAGTGTCTTCCCGCGTACTATATATAATCTACTGATTCACTTACCTGAATGCGAATCTATGTTGTTTCTGATGCATGTCAGAAATCTACCTGCGTTGATAAAATTACACCTCTTAGGATAAATGTATTGAGCAAACATTACTACTTTTATAAGTGTAACATGATAAGTTTTCGAAAGCCACCAATTCTGCATAGCGCAATGGATTTTCTGTCCATTCCGCTCCTTCCGCAACGGGAGCGTGTGGCACCCGAAAACTCTTGGCTAGTCTGGAAGATAAAAACATGTTATATTCTAAAGCAAACTCTAAATGAGTTTTTACATTCCAATTTGCATTGGAGGTTTGAAAGTAGCTGCAATCTAGTATTTGGATTTACAATTATTCATGAGATATCAAGAATTGAATATTTACACACATTACTATATATTCATTTAATTATAATAATGTAATCACCATACCACGTGCGCAACTGTCAGGGCATGTATTGAACATGCAATCAATAATTATTCGTATTCCCATTTATCAATTTTTTCGGGAGATTAGGGATATGATTTTTGGTGCGCAATATTCGCTGTGAATTAATTTATGTATATAAATAAATTTAAGGCGATAGTTATACGATCGAATTAAATATAGTGTGAGGAATTGCGTAACGTTTGTCTAATGTTTTATTTAACAATACACGAGACAATCGGCATAACGCGGCTTGTAGTCATCTTTCCTGTTAGAACTCCCGACTTTTCACTTTTATCATTAATATTCGAATAAGGAATCGTATAATTTATTAATAAACTTGACGGTAAAAAGCTGCCTCAGGTATGAGAGCTTAGAAATCAGTCGATTTAAATCTCAGGCAACCACATGATCAATTAAAGCAAGGGAGAGCTAATCGAAGAAAGTTTCAGAAAAATCATTCTTTTTGTGGCGTTTAGTAGGTAGAGAGAAAAGTTCTAAAATCTTTAGTGTAGACCAGATATTGAGTTTGTATGTGCTATTGAAAAGATTGGGCCAACGATTATGGACGACTGCACTTCATCCTTGTAGTACGAAATATGACAGTCCTTACAAAAGGTATAACAAGATGGAGTAGCAAAAACAAATCACAGTTCAACATAGAACTTGCGAAATGATCGACTTGAAAACAAATATAGAAATTAGACAAATAATGCCGAGAAAAGCGAGGCAGAACAAATTACAACATGCCAAATGTACTTGAGAGAGAGAGATAAAATCAATCAAAATCCCCTATGATTTCACATAATGCGATTAAATTACGTTTTAACGCCATTATTCCAGATTAACACTTGTTCTGCATTTTAATTGTTCATATGCATCAGTCTGAGAATAGGCTGAAATGGCGGAGGCGTTGTTCAATTTTCTGGATAAAGCTCGAAGTGGTAAATGATACAGATAAACTAGGTTCACAGCGTGTGACCTCAAGCAGTAAACTTATTGGTCCTTTATGTTTGTCTGAGTAAACAGGCACGCACGTTGTCATAAAGGAACACGAACGTTCAATACAGTACACTTAGCGACTCTTGTCCTCATGCTCCGTCATACAGAGGGAAATATAATCGCCCAAATATTAAACTAATTGATTCACTGATTGAAGAACTCACATATGTCACTGTTTAGAGCTTTGGAAGTGGAAATTGGGTGTGGTGAGATACATATTATGCCAAAGGGTTTTTTTATTACTCGATGAGATATACATCAGATTCTGACGGAAATTATGACAACCGAGAATTACCACTGTTCATCGACCCCACACCGAGGTTTGAAACCCGATTATGAATTGCTTTCAATCCTACACAACATTGTATAAATAGCATGCGCTGTCAAACTAGTGTCATGACAAAAATAATTTCATTTAAACAGTCTCTCTTTAAGTGAAAAAGACATAACAAATCAGCTTAAGATTTGCTTGAGACAGTTCCGTTTGGTAATTTGAGAAGTTATAACCTACTTACTTACAAGTGTTCATGTGTTATCACCATAATAGAATAGAATGCTGGATTACCCTTCGATCACTATAAGACAAATTGCGTGGTCCTATTCGACAAATTCTCTAACTCATGGAAGGCTTACGTTGTAAATTACTGTCAAAGTGTCCATTGTCGATGTGATTGTATCTACACAGCTGTTGTACTTGTTTTCCACGGGTCAGTGAAAACGCGGGTTCTTCGACTAAAAAAGATCATATATGAATACTCGTACAGTGGCGGAGTCAGATTTTGTCGTAGAGATAAGGGGGCCCTGGTATCGTTGTAATAAAAGGAGCCAATAACTTAAGAGGTCTGGGATGATATGCCAAAGATGGGGGCTCGCATGGTGTGGAACAACTAAGTCCCCTCACCAACCGACAGGCGGGGGATATAAAAAATATAAGAGAGGCCCCCCTCTCGGGTTTTATAAAGGCTTCTTCTCTAAATTAAGGGGGGGTTTAATTTTTACCTGCTTTTTGCGAGGTTAATATTTAGTTATACACCATCCTTAACTCAAATATTAATTAAGTTTGGTCAGCCAAAAGGGGGGGCCGGGCCCCCCTCTAAATCGCCAACTGGTCCCGTAAGTTTCGAGTTTATAAAAAATTACAGATTTAGGTCGGTCAATCGGAAATCCATACGCTTGTGCGCTAACACGGTCAATATGAGAAAAACAACCGCATACATTCGAATGCTTTGGTCCCAATTGCCTTGGAAAAACTATATTGAACACTGACGGTAGAACAGAAATGAGTTGTCACCACAAGGGTTGTTCCAAAGCGATATTGTGTCTCTTTTATTATTCGATCAGCTGAAGAAATCATATGGCAACCTGAGGAAAATTTCCAAGCCTTCTTCAGCCGTGAGCGTCTTGTCCCAAGACGACGTTGTCACAATCGAATTGAGCGACGTTCCAGGGACCACGAGAGTCACATAGTTAACTCAGGCGGAAAAACCGGAGGTCTTGTGGAGTGAATCATAAACACCTGCTTAATATACATTATCTATAATATACTTCGTACCTTCCGTTCACCATGAGCTCAGCTCTTGCAGTCTGTGAGAGAGAGAAGCTTATACACGCACACGTCATCGATCATGAGGGACGTGGCCATACACACCTAGTTAAGTAGTCTACCTCACTCTAGAATTACGCTGTTACCATACACCACTGACACTATCTGTCCCGTTTTTGCGTGCGCGTTTGGTCTGCCCGAAGCTGCTGACTTCCTTATCCGCATCTCCCACCAGCTTCTGCACTGCCAGTCATTTGAGAGCATTCCCTAGCTCGCCCCTCACCGCTAACCACAGTACCGACGATCGACCACAATAGATATGAGTACAACATCAACGGTAATCGCTCCCTCATTTCATAATTATAAGGATACCAGCACGACAGGTTACCCGATATATACTATGCACAGTACGCCCAACGACACACTCTTACCATCCATTACCATTTTAACTTTCAGCTACTTCATCCAGATAATTGAGATCACCTTGATGGAGAGTCTTTCTTCGAATGTGATTTGTTTCCACTCACATTGGCCACTCCATCACGTCTAATCTGTCCATCACATGCCCCCATTCAACATTAGACGGTAAAACACTCATCGCTAATGTAGCATTCATTGCGCTTCCGCTGACAGGTAGTAGTATATACAGTGTTTACCGTCCTTCACCAATCACTATCGGTGATAAGCCCTGAGCACCTATCAACCACAGCTGGTACATCATCTCTATTTATTCCCGGAGAAAACAATCACTCAAAGGAATTTACACTTCTTACATCATTTAATTTTACTGATTACAACAACCATCAGTCTGATCAGACTAAAAGTAATGTTCATCCCATAGACTATCTATTAACTTCATCTTGGATTCTACAGATCTATCGATATGCGTGTATTGAAAAAAATCACCTTCTTGTCTCCAGACCACGCTGTACATTATCAACTCGTTTCTTATCAAAATGTAGTAGTTGAACCCCCAAACATACTAAATCGGCGTGCTAAGGTGATCCAGGTGATATAAAATTGAAATGATATTTTTTGTGTCAACAAAGAGTCTTTCTACTCTCAAACATATTTTTTCTATCACGAGAAGAATCTTCTATCATGACTTAATCTTTGAAATATGTGTAAATAGTATTTTCATGGCATTCTTAAATTGCGAAGTGTATTGTGTTTACGGTAGTTCTCTCTGATTTCTCTTAAAAATGGATGACTGCTCACAATTCTTTGTAAAATGTAAAATGAATTGTATATGCAAAATTGCACTTTCGTTCATCTCAGACCAACAAGTATAAACTTACCTAACAAACCATGGAAACTTTGGCGAAATATTCGTTGGCCAAACCACGTTTGCCGAACATTTCTCTCTACATCCATGTCCCATCACCACTTCATAGGCCAGGCAGATTCCAAACTAGTCCCCTATCCAATATGATCCTAGACACTACGTCAAAATAATTCAAATATCCTTGATAGCTAAGTAGATATCAAAAAACTTAAAAATATTATGTAGGGATTGTTTTTTCAAAAATATTATCTTAACAATGACCAAGTCCATAATATCCAAAAAGAATTATCAAAATTAAAGTAAGGGTTAGTAAGCGGTGACGGTCATGACTTGGTAGTGATAGATGCTCATTTTAGGTGGTATTATATTCTTGTTTTTTTTCCAATTCCACATCATGTATTATTTGAATTATAAAATGAAAAAATTCCATCACTTAATATTTGAACTAGACTATGAATCCAGATTGTTGCTTTCCCATTGTTCCAATTCATAAATCCCATATATGAAACGGCGAAGTACATATGTGTTAACTTGATACTAGACGTGTTGTCATCTAAATTGTCGTTGTAAATTTAAAAGATTTTTTCATGATAGTGCAATAATGCACAGAGGAATTAAAATAAAACAATTCTGTCCCTTTTTATATTACATATCTTTTATCCTCTATCCATGTGAATTATCTCTTCAAAAATGGCTATTATTGGCGCAAAAATAATCGTAAATATACCAATGGAGACGTGTCCTGTGACAAAATCCTCATGCGAAAGGTGTGATTTTAAAATGTAATTTAACAAGCATTCATATATTGAAGATACGTATCAAGTTTGATGAAAAAACCAGTCAATTGTTTTAAATATAATCAATTATTGTTGCAGTGCTGTATTTTTGACTGCCCGTGGGCCAATATCGGGTATTCATTATTGTACCTACCATTATTAAAATAAAGTTAGAAATATGTTAAATTATATTCCTTTATAATTAATTTAATTAGAGATATTTATATTCAGAATAATAAAAAAATTGCAGCCATCCATACTCTCCAAACAAATCCCACTTAATGGACATATTCTGGACTCTCCTTTAAATGAATTTTGAATTATTATGCTGGTGGTGTGTGACAAGGGGGTAGCTGCGTTAATTAAAAATTAACTCTTATATGTAGCTCGTTATATATGGACTGACAACTGTCCTCTAATTCTTTTTGCTTTTATTCATTAGTCTGTCAAATGAACATCTAAGTATTTTAAAACTCAAATTTTGTGAGAATCAAAGTAGGTCCAGGAGTAGGGACCTACCTTAAAAGTAGAACAAACACCTACAAACAATAAGATCTTGATCTTCAAATGAAAGTGTCCTGGAGGAGTAAACACCTCCTGCTGTCCGGTCATACTCGACATAAGTCCTGTATCTTTATCAAGTAAACGGAGTAACCCGTAGACATACATGTATTAGTGTAGAAAGGCTTATAAATTGGCTTGAAACATGCCAAACAGTAGTCGATCAAATGACGAGTTGTATATAACGCGCGCCCGTTGAATAAATGGAATGGTGGTTTTAATCGAGGCTGTTTTCATGGATTGATTGATTGATTGATTGATTGATTCTCCGATTGAGAATCTTTCACTCATATGGAGACTTTACCATTGCCGTGGAAGGGCCGGTAAAATTTTGACCTATGCTTCGCACTCATTATATACCTGCTGTGATAATGGGTCTCTGTTTTAGCGAATTTGACTAAATATACTGGAGTGTGTCGATAACTGGTAACATAACTATGAAGAGGCCTGTAGGTCACATCACTCCTATTTACACGATATGTTTTTTTGGATTATGATTACGTTTAACACGAGTTAACTTCGCCTATTTATGTATTTTATTTCAAATTTTACTTCATAGTTCCATTTACATGGTATGATTTTTCAGACGTGTTCTTCATTAATATTCCCCTCCAATTTTTTGTTTTGTTTACAACTGAACATTATTAGGGACAATAATTATATTTTGTGTCCTAATTGTTAACAGCTTAACCTACCATTTGAATATCCGTACAAGATATAGAAACTGGTAACCTTTTTCCTTTCCAACCATCTTGAACTCATACGTAAATCAGAGTGTTCCGCAAATATTCCCCAACACTCTAATACCCATAACATATTAAATTGATATCTGTGTTTATCTAAAATTTCTTTGAAGCAAACTTTCGGGGGAAATCTACGTGTTATATGTGCTGTATTTGGATCAACCTTTATGACATGGATTATCATTGGTCAAAACCATCTGACTTCACATTTGTCTTATGATGTTCCTATTTACACGTATGATTTGTCAGATGTGGCGAGTCAGATCTGACAAATCGTATCGTGTAAATAAGGCTTCACGCTGCTGTTCAACTTTCATGTATCGATGAAAATTTTAAACTCTATATTGTGATCCCAGCATAGTCACTACATAACGTTAATCGATGGACTGTTTAGTGTTACTATAATTATTTTAAATTTATATTGGTACGTAAACCTTTGATGCCATATGTGGCCCAAGTCTGTCCATGGCCATAATTGGAACAAAATTGAATCTACTTTATATTGTAAAGCATTAAAAATATCTTTATATGGCCCCTCTCTATTTTGGTATTTCCTTATTATCTTTCGCTTTAGATGGAGCCTGGCCCTTCATTTGAACAAACTGAAATACCCTTGTTCTGTACAAATGTACCACATTTGATTGGTTCTAAGGACGATTTGTGGATATGCTACAAAAATGTCAGTAAATCTTACTGATCTGCCCTTGAAAAGTAGTGTGGCTATTCATTTGATCGAAATTGATTAATTTCTACAAAACCTTTTTAGCTCACCTGAGCCGAAGGCTCAAGTGAGCTATTCTGATCGTCTTTTGTCCGTCATCTGTCTGTTAACTTTTCAACTTCTTCTCAAGAACCACTGGGCCAGAACAACTGAAATTTATATGAAAGCTTCCTAATATAGTGCAGATTCAAGTTTGTTTAAATCATGACCCCTGGGGGCATGGTGGGCCACAATAGGGGATCAAAGTTTGACATGTTAATATATAGGAAAAGTCTTTAAAAATCTTCTTCTCAAGAACCACTGGGCCAGAACAACTGAAATTTATATGAAAGCTTCCTAATATAGTGCAGATTCAAGTTTGTTTAAATCATGACCCCTGGGGGCATGGTGGGCCACAATAGGGGATCAAAGTTTGACATAAGTTATATATGAACATGGTTAATCATAATATGGAAAAGTCTTGTAAAAATCTTCTTCTTTAAGATACCACTAGCGCCAGACAAGCTCTGATTATTTATATGAAAGCTTCTGGTATAACGCTGTGGAGATTCAAGTTTTTGTTCATAACAACTGCCCTCGGATCGTACCTGGGGCCTCGCAATAGGGGATCGAAAGTATTTACATTCGTATGAGAGAATATAGGAAAATCTTTTAAAAATTCTTACCTGCGGCCAAAAAAGCTGAGAAATTCATATGAAAGCTTCCGTGATTATAGTGGGGGATTCAAGTTTGTTCAAGATCATGAAGCCTAACGGGCGGATACGATTGAGGCCGTAGCCACTAAAAAAGGGGGAATCAAGATGCTTCAGTAACTGAATAATGGCTGAAATATCTTGTTATAAAATCTCTTATCTTTAAAGAACTCACTCATGGTGGCCAGAATAAGCTGGAATCATCAATGAAGTGTTTCCTATATAGAGCTGGAGATTCAAACTAGTTTGTTATCAAATATCAATGAACCTCCAGGGGGGTACGATGGCTTGCTCATAATAGGGGATGGACACCGTTATTCACACAAGATTACTATAGGAATATCTTTGAATCTTTTTCATCTAACCACTGTGGTACCAGAATAAATCTCTGACAATGATATTCTGCTATAACTGATAACTAGTGGAGATTCAAGTTTGTACATGATCATGAACCCCGGGCGTATATCGGGGTCGCGAAATAGGATTCAATATCTTTCTATGCAGACTATTCGTATGGTTGGATATTCTTTTGTTAAAATCTTCTTCATTGACTCCAGAATGAGTGGATATTTACCTGAATGCTCCTCGATTATGGAGTATAGTTTTATTTTGTTTAGTAGTAGCATTGCACATCCATTTTCGACGGGCTTGGGTGGGGTCCACAATTGCGGGGTTACCAAGTTGCTACTACTGCTCTCTTTAGTGATGTATCGTGTCCAGGGAGGATGTGGCCAAGTGGGCGACCTCTTGTTATTGGAGGTGCAATTTAGCCTAGTGATTTCTCCTCTCGACGAACGACGTAAGAAAAATTGTGAAATGATTTACAAAGGTATCAAAGTGAACTAAAGGTTAAACTAGAGAGAGACAATGATTATGAAAATAATTTAGAACCAATATAGGAGGTTAGAATACAATCCTTAAAGAAGTCTAAAGAAAACATAAAGACGAAAGTGTTACACATAAGTAAAAGAATAGTAATGCAATTCGAATAATTTTAGACAACTGTTACCACACATATAGAGAGGCATTAGAGACAATATAACAACGTCAAGTTCGGTTTGAGAGTTGTTCATAACATGTACCGTCCACTTTAGTTTAGATTGTGTTGTGTAAAATTTCAGATCCTTGATTTTTTCGAAAGATTTTGACTATATATTATATTCTAAATTGTCTAAAAAGATGGAAGAAAAAACCTGAAACTACATGTAACCTCTATCCTGGTGTTCTTTGAATGCGACGATAATATCTATACTCACCAAAGTGTACATATTTCTCTTATAACAAGTTTGGTGTAGAACATAGTTGAAATGTACGCCAACCCAAAAATTTCAAGACGAACGAGCTTCCAGAAAGTTCTACTTACGGGGTACACACTGAAATCTTCAACTCTGACAAACAACTAATACTTACGGTTGACAAGGATTTGTCCTGAAACAATTTCCTTTGGTAATCCGAGTCAACATTTCAGCCTACCACAAGCACTGTGTATCAAAGACAAAATGTCCTGAGCTAAAAAATATCTTAAATGTCAACTTATTGAAAATCATTCGGAGTTAGAACTAGTAGGTTCACATGAATTTTACAAGAAATTCGCAAGTTTTTATTAAAAAAGTGGGGTAAATCTATTTCAGTATCTAATCTGTGAAATACGCTTCTTTTTGTTTATTTATACTAAATATATTTGAGTCCACCTATACGGAGAATCACATGCAGTAGGATCCCCTTATTAGAATGTGGCATGTAAGGCTAGAAAAATACTCTGTTCAATAATAAGATATAAAAATAAATCATGAAAATATGTATCGATTCACAATACATGCCTTACATACATATTACAATTGTGAATGAATATTATTCTGAATGCACAAATATCTATCCGCGTACTCTATCAAATATTCCCTGTTATATCAATATAAGAATAGAAGTATTCTCTGCGCGAGTTCATAAATCAGTATACTCTTCGTAACAACCTGCTAATTATCCGTGCACAATCACAATTTACATTGTATACAGTATATGTCTGCATTAGAAAGATAAAGGCACACATATAAATGAAATACTTCGATTATAACATTAAAAGAGACGAAGGGTCAGCTACAGGAGATTGACAACTGGTGATATTTCTTAAGCTGCACTAAATAGGTGTTTTGTTTCCCAGGATGTTTTTACTCATATTTTCGGCAAAAATTGATTTAAGGATTAACATTAATTAACCTTGGCAATTAATTCAGAATCACCATTATTCTTAGCGAAATAGTCCTAAAAACAGTACAATATCATCTTGATTTTCTTCACAAACACTAGAAAGAACTTAAGTGACATAGATGTGACGACATTACTCAAAACTTCAGCTTTATCAACAAACATGACACATATCAATCACATAACTTTTCTTATCAATCGTCACTTTCCGAATATATCATAGTAGCTACATGTAACATTCATATATCCATCTGACCCATGAGTGAGGTGCATATGCCATCGTATGATGATTTTTAGAGCGAGGCCACACTACTAAAAAAAGTTGATGTGTGGCAAAAGGGGTTAGTAAGAATTCTGAGTTTAAGCATCATTTCGAGCAAATATACTAACGGTCGCCTATGACCTTGGTTTTTGGCGATTACAAATTATCACTAAAGTCATATGTTGACTGATTTTGTTTTCATTACCCTTTGTTAGACTGTCATTTTACGTACTAGATTTGACGACGAGGGTAACCCCCGATTTAACTCTTGTTATCAGACTTTGACGGGCTCACGCGGGTGTGGACCGAGTGAGAATTATACCATCTATAAAAGTTAAAAAATATTGAATGTTGCTAAGACGATTGTAAAAGGTGCAACTTTCTTCAAAAATGATATAGCAAATGTTGTGCACAAATATCTTAGATCTTTCAGAGACGAAAAATGAATACAGTGTACATGTAATCTGCCGTCCATTTTTGCTAGCTTAAATATTACTGGTGTTCATATTCAAAAGCATTTTGAGACATGAAATAAGATATGAAGCAAATTTTGTGAGTTATAGAAATGGTGTCTTATACAATGACAGGATAAATTGTATATTTTTCTCCGATTGACTATGTTTAAAATGAAAAATTAGTGAAATCCTTGTAACTATATTGAAATACAAATTATTATTTTCATGTCTATGTTAGTATTTGAGCTTCCGTGAAAACGTTATTTTCTATAATCCGTGGGATTATGCTTGGATAGCTGAGTTTAATCAAATAGTCACACCGTGATCAATTGTTTCACAATAAAGTCACTAAATTTATATATATGTTTGAGCAATACAGAAATAAATCCTTATAATGGAGTTCCCGTTTGGGATCCGGTTAGAATAGGTTCCTCAGCATCCCCTTGAGCGATGATTGGTTAAAGAGGCGACTGAATGGGGCGGCTCATTCGGATGAGTATCCGGAAAAAACCGAGGGTCCTCGTCGTCAAGTTACATGCAGGGTGTGCAGCGAAAAAAGATCCCTCCCTGCTCAAAGGCCCTGCAGTGTTCCGATGTATATTAGGCCTAAATTATTTGCAGACCCTTCCGCGTTGTTCACCGTAAAAATGAGGGGACGTCCTCCAATATGAGTGAAAAATTTCTAAGATGGACCGTAAAACAACAATAATCAACAACACTAATGATTTTTAAAAATTCTTGAAAAATACCCTCATGAGAAACTAAAAGTACATCTGATTTTGACACACTCCGATAATAATAAATGATACAATACATGTTATTAGGACTAAAATCAGATTTTGTAGAAATACTTTCACATAAGGTAAATAGGAATTACCTGCACCATTTAGGAGTTATTAAATGTCCTTTGCAATATTCTTTTTTTTCAATTACAACAACTATCAAACTTAGTTTCGAGCGCATCAGATTTTTTTTTTATTATATTCAGTGATAGAATTTAATCTCAAAAGTATATATTTCTAATTATAACGGATATTTTCCTATATTGCTTCCCGCCTACATGCATAGTATCAGAATATGTACATGTAATAGTTTGCAATTAATAGCAGACATAGATTGATTGCAGTCACTAAAGATACCCAAGAGGACGATGCATAGGGAACATAAAATATACAACTATTATTAGTAATATATTTTCATGTATATGTAATGTAAACAATTGTATATTATGTTTGTAATGACATAAGCAAATGTCAAATTGTATGTGTTGTAAGCGGCCTTAGATATATTTAGATAAATGCATGTAACCACCATCTTGTTGTGTTGTGTCACACTTTACATGGTGTCAAGAATGATTAAAAACACTTGATTATGGAGGCTTGCTTCAAGCTCCACAGGACAACTTCCAATGGAAGGAAAATCTTGCCGAAGAATTGGAAGGAGTGATACAAGGATTCGATCTTTATCTGACGGCACAGGAATAGAGAAAAGCCGCGAAAGGTAGCAAGTCGTCTACCTTTTTGCCACGTGGCCGGCATCGAAGCACGGTACCGTGGGTATACACACATTTTTCGAGATCGACCCGGGAGATGTCGAAAAGATAGATCGTATTGAAAAACAAAGTAATCAAAAGACTATTGTGAGCCTCGCAAGAACCTACTTATACCACTAGACATGTATCTCTTTACGCGGAACTAAGGGCGAGGACGAGCCAATTGACAATTACCTTACCGCTTATCTAAAAGATAAACAAGACAGCCGTGTGAATTCCGAGCCACTTATGTCGGAGGATTAATGATATCAGAGGACAGAAATAGTGGT